>MU182740.1:197063-231331 GCA_016904865.1 Pissodes strobi
CCAGAAAAGCGTTTGGCCTTAATTAAAAGGGAACTACTTAACCAGATCATCAGGATCGGGAGGGTTTGAGCTTACAGGAGGAGCGTTTTGCCTTAATTAAAAGGGAACTACTCAACCAGATAAGTTGTCGTCTACTTGATTTGCCCGTTCTTTTATACTAAATTTTGTTGATATTTGACTGATTGTTTTTAAAACATGTTTAGATAATACTCATAATATTTGATCCTTCAATGTCAAGTATCAAGTTCAAACATTAGACTGAGTGTTCTTTTGTTATTACGCTTTCTAGTTTACAATATTAATAATAATAATTATTATTATTACTATATTATTTTTAAACTCACCATTAAAAAACGATAAGCTAGTTATTAATGTGTAAGGTCAATCATTAGTAGAGTTAGACTGACGTTTTAACACGTGTCAGTTGACAGATTACATCATTGAAAATTCCATAACCAACGTGAGGGTCATTTTGGCGTCCCACAAATATGAGAGATGGAGAATGGGCTTAGTACCTCTACTCAAATTTCTTGTAATGTAATAAAGTCACTCATTAGTAAAGATATACTGACGTTTTTGACAAGTGACAGTTGACAGATTACGTTGTTGAAAATTCCGTAATTAACGTCAGCTTATTCATTATTCAATACTCTTTAATCATAAAAAATTGTTACAATAAACCACTAAGCATAGTATAACAATTGAATTGATTTGCGTCACACATAAGTTTGAATAGGCACCTACTCAAATCTCATTCACACTAGTAAAAAAAAGAAATCTTATTACTATAGAATTACTGATAAAACGTACGTACATTAAGCTTAAAATCTATAAAAAAACAAACAAACGCTATATAAGAACCGTATGATATACATATTAAACATTTAAAATATTGAAAATATTGCAGGTGCTTCAAGAAATCTTAGGGACAAAACACTGTGCAAAAAACAAAAATTAAAAATCTAACTTAAACAAATAATTAAAATTATTGATAAAATTCCTCTGCTGAATACGGTTCTATTGTAAGAAGGAGATCAGATACCATTTTTTTAAATAATTTAAAATCCTGTTCAATCCTTAAGTCACCTGACAGTGCATTGCATATCTACTATTAAATTGGTGGTTAGTTTCATGTTCAGAAAATTTATGTCGGTTTTTGTGGAAAAACATAAGACATTCATAGATATTATACAGTCCTGGGAGTGTCAGTATGTTCAGAGATTTAAATCTACCTCTACAGCTTTCCCTGTAACCAAGTGACAACAGGACCCTGACAACTTGTTTCTGAGCAACAAACACCCTGCTCGCATCAACACTTACTCCCCAAAACATTACCCCAAATCTCAGGACAGAGTGAACATTGGCAAAATAGACCATTCTCAAGCTGACAGAGTCCAGATATCTCGACATAACTCTTAGTGAATAACAAGCAGAGTTGACTCTGGCACACACACTGGCTACTTGTTCTTTCCAGTCTAGGTTCTGGTCTATATGCAACCCCAAAAATTTGGTGCTCGGCAACCCCAAAAATTTGGTGCTCGCAGGCAGTGCAATATCACTGGAGCCAATGCAAACCTCTGTTGAAAACCCATTGTTTCTCTGCTTCGTCCTAAAAAATAGATAGTTGGTCTTGTGTCCTCATTCAACACCAGACGGTTTTTCAGGAACCATTTCTGTGCCGCTTCGAACCGACCACCAGATATGTTGAGGAGCTTAGACAGGCTGCTGCCAGTGACTAGCAGATTTGTGTCATCTGCAAAATTTACCAAATGTGTTCCGTTGTTGAGAATTTCAGCCGCCATGTCATTGACATAAAAAATAAAAAACAGTGGACCCAAAACACTACCCTGGGGAACTCCCCACTTAGGCTTTCCCACATCTGACACGTGCTCCTCACCTCTCATTTCCATCACAACCCTTTGACTGCGATGATTTAGGTATGATTGAACCCTCTTATTCCATACCTTTCCAGTTTCTCTAGCAGGATATTATGGTCTAGACAGTCAAAGGCTTTAGATAAATCCAAGAAGATGCCCAGAGAACAACTGCCATTTTCCAGAGCACCCAAGTTCTTTTCGACAAAGCTGTAAACAGCAGTCTGCAGCAGTTTCGACAAAGCTGTAAACAACAGCCTGCAGCACATTGCCACTTCAAAGATCTTAGAGAAAGTGGGGATTAAGCTGATAGGACGATAGTTTTCCATGACAGTTGTGTCTCCTTTTTTATGTATGGGTTTTATTAATGATAATTTTAGATCTTTAGGAAATATACCATATTTAAAAGAGTTATTTATTATGTGGAATAAGGGTACAACAAGCTGATCGGCACATGCCTTTCAAATATTAAAAGAAATTTCATCGTATCCAGAGCTCATTTTATTCTTTAACTTTGAAATAGTGTTGAAAATTTCTGAAATGGTAACTGGTGATAAAAAGAAGGATTTGTTATTGTAAGGTATATTACAAGAGAAGATATTGTGGTTATTAGAATTTTGTATGAAATCAGAGGCAGTATTTAAAAATCATGTTGTTGTATTGGTCTGCAATAAGTTTATTTATGGCCTCTTCCAGAGATGAGGGATGGAGAATACACTTAGTACCTCTATTTTGACCTTAAAGTTCTTATAATGTAGTTATTAATGTGTAAAGTCACTCATTAGAAGAGATAGTTTGACATTTTTGACATGTGTCAGATTACGTCATTGAAAATTCCATAACCAACGTGAGCTCATTTTGGCCTCCTCCAAAGATAAGGGATGGAGAATGCGCTTAGTACCTCTCCTCAAATTTCTTGTAATTTTGGTTTTATCATCTTCGCCTTCTTGGAGTACCTTCGACTTGGCCTTCATTTGGAATTTCATGTGGAAACGAAAGGTTTTGAGATGAAAAATTAAATAAGTCGAATTTTAAAGTGTATATCGCGTACAAGCTGTGTAGATCTAAGACACAAAGCCTCTGGCTTAAAATAAATGAGATGAGATGAGATGTTCTGTCTGAAAATATCGTGTAGTTATCCTCCTATAAAATATAATTTTATTATTTTGATAAAAATTCTATTTAGCCATCAAGCATAGAATCTAAACACCAATCTAGCATGTGTTTTAAAGCAGAACATATATAAATGCGCTTTAATGATTTTGCCACAGATAAGTGCTTTCCATTGTTCAGAATATTTTTGCAAATATTTTAAAACTTCGCTACCTGGGAACAGTTTCCTCATATTATGTATGCGTTTAAAAATGAAATATTTTCGAATAAAAGAAAAATCTTAATGACAATGGAACTAAGAAATATAAAACAATTCTTTATCATTGACGAAGCCAATTTATAAAGTGAATACGTTGGCTTCCAATGCATAACAAAATTGAAAGGAATTTAGCTCCACTGGCCCAAAAAAAGAAAGTATTACCAAAGAGAAAAACGATCAAAATGGGATTTTTATCGCATTGTTTTATCATAAAACGGTTATAAAACGTCGAAATTTATGACGACAATTGGGCTTATACTATCTCATGGGCTATAAAGAATTTGTATCGAATGAACCATCTCTGTTTACCTTTTTACTCTAGCCTATAAAAGAGCGATTTTGAGTTACATTGAAGCATGCAGCACTAATAAAATAGCTACATTCGTTTATTTATTATCTTATTGCTCGATGAAGGCTGTGAGTATTAAAATATTTTGATTTATTGCGAATTTTAGGCTTGTAAGGTTATGTAGTGTGTTTTCAATATCGTAAAATATTCAAATAAAATTAATTGAAGCTGCAAACATGGATTAAGGGTTGACAACCTTAAGATCGACAAAAGAGTTGGAAATATTGCAAACGGTAGAGGAATTCATGAAAAACATTTCAAGAAATTTATTGATTCATCCAATTCCTTATGTAGTTAGTGTATGTAAACCTCTTTAAGAAAAATAATTTCACATGAACATCATTCCATAAACGTCAAATTTTTTGGAGATAAACACTCGACTAGTAGCTCTAACTAAGGTTCCTTAGATGACAGTAAAATGAAATCACCCAAACTATAAAATGTGAACAATAAAATGAAGAATTTCTTTTACGGTCTATAAAGTTTATTGTGAACCGTTAAATTACTATACGGCTCATAACACGAAAGTGTTGTATCTGATAAAGAATATGGCTATTCGTACCTATAGGAATCAATTGCTTATTTTCTGCTTGAAAATGGATAAACAAAGTAACCCACATTTATTCGTATAATAAAAATTGCAGATAATTCAATAAACATATATTAATTTATTTAAGCCTTTAAAAACCTGATTCTATATACTAAGAAAGTATTATAATTAATATTCCTGTGGAGCTCATTAAATAACGTTCATGGTATCAATAGTAATATTGTCGTCATCCAACCCTAGTGAAGAAATCTTCTCGTTGCACAAAAATTTGTACCTATAATAAATCTATCAAATTTTCATCTATTTTCAGCTAAATTTAAAAATGTTTCTAACCAAAACTGAAGCAGAATCATCTACCTTTTCAACCAGCCGCTAACCAGAACTGATATAATGGAATTCAGGAACTATCTACTCTATGCGTTCTGTTTACTAATCCAGTGTGGCTTATGCAAAAGAGTGTTAGAAAAAGGCCACAGACATTTCTACTCCAGTCACCATATCCACCTGAAAGCCGACAATCTATTTTTAAATGAAAACGATGAATACATTAACCCCCTTAAAGAAGCAAGGCCAGAGAGACACAAGATAAGACACCAGCACGAAGAAATCCATTGGCCTGTGAAAAAAATTGCGGTGGTGGAAGGTGATATTATACTTGGAGGATTGATGATGGTCCATGAAAGAAAAGATTCGATTACGTGCGGCCCTGTAATGCCCCAAGGAGGCATACAGGCTTTGGAGGCCATGCTTTACACGCTGGACAGGCTAAATAACGCACATGAAAGGCTTTTGGGTGATATTTCTTTGGGCGCGCATATTTTAGATGATTGCGACAAGGACACGTATGGTTTGGAAATGGCTGTTGACTTTATCAAAGGTAAGTGTCGAAATATTTTAAAAAAACGTTAGATATAGTAGTAGTAGCTAAGGGGAGGTACAGTGTCCGATCCGAAGACGGTGTGCAAAGACCGCACTTCTGCCTAGGTAATGGAGAGGGGTTCATGGTCATACAGGCTCATGTGTCCTCTTAACGCCTTGTACTAGGCTCTTGACAAACCGCCTCGCATCTATCTCTCGTCAAAAGCCGTTCAGCCGTGGTTTTGTCAGATTCCACAATGAAGTTCTTGGTATGCCATGGTATGCTTTTCCACTCTTTGCTTTTCGCTCTTACTGACTGATGAAAATTTACTATTTTACACAAAATGTCTTGGAATTAGCAACAATTAAGATAGACAGAGCAAGGTTTAAAATAATGGCAGAACATTTATGTGCTTAATCTTAACTATTGAGAACGGCTGATTAACTTGTCAATTAATCATAAACCCGCTGTAAATTCGAATTGTACATAACTCACTACCACAAAAAAAAAGAAATCACGCTCTAATTTTAATGAAGCTTTGCACATATTACCTTGAACACAATTGTCCAAATTAAATTGCAAGTGCAATAAAAAATAACACTTGTATTCCATACAGATTCGAGATTCCACTGAATATTCAAATATTTGCCGACCGAGATCATCGCTTTAAGTTGGGCAAATACTAGAGTTGGCGTTTAGTGCACTGGCCCACTTAATCCGTGTATATTACGGTTTACTCGGTCTGAAACTAGGAACGACATTGCCGTATGTAGATTGCATATTTCGTCAAGGATTATCCCAACTCGCCAAGTCGACACTACCGTAAATGCAACTCACACCGTTATTGCCTTACTTACATAAGGGTTGCGGTACCTTGGCAAAAACAAATATTTTATAACTTCCGACCGAGGTGGCGGTCGACCGGAAAACTAGGCCAGCACAAGTTTGTTTCATCAGAGGCGTGGGTGTGAACCGGCAGATGCAGTCGTATGGCAGAGATGATAAAGGGTTAGTTTGAAACTTGAAGTAACACTTGTGAATTAGGCTTCCCTTATTCCGGATACCTAAGCTAACAACGTCCGTTGTTTTAGTTCGCTCCATTGCCTAAGAAGGCGTTTTCCTCGCATAAAATATCATTGAAGCATAGGAAGAAAACATCTTAATCGATAGAGTCTCGTGTCAGCCGATAGAAAGGTTTTCATATACTAAGTGGGCGAACGCAGCGAGGAGCCAGCATCGTGTCGTTTTCAAAGTATAAGAACCTCATGAAATAAATGAGCGGCCCTATTTGTAGTTTCAGCATGGTTTCCAAAACATAACATGTAATCGAAACATCTAAAAACATTTAATTCAATGCGGTAATTTAAATCGGTAAACCTATCCGTTCCAATGTAAGCTTTATCTGGAAGGTTGACACTTTAAACTCGGCAATATATATGTAGTTGTTTCGACAGATAAATTGCAAACACGAATTTAACACCAATAGCAGCGAAATGAAATAAATTGCTGCTAATGCCATTATCCGGTTTGTTTAGCCCTAGAGGGTACGACCGGAGATTAAAGTCCAATGACAAATGACGACTGATGGTGCAATCAAATGATTTATTAAAGTGAAGGATAACATCTACAACAGGAAAGTTCGTATTTTTTAGTTCATTTGAACACATGCAACTTTTTATAAAAATAAAAAATTATCTTTTTCTTCGAGCATGTAAGACTTACCACTTTGTACAAAAACCAGAATATAATAACTAAAGATGTAAGACCTAATGTCCCTTAATGCTCCAGAAACATGAAACAACATTACATTAATGAATTATACTATATCCGCGTCAGAGGACTCCTGCCAACGAGAAAATAATAAACAGCAAGAATTACGAAACTAGTAACATGGAGCATAGTTTCCTCTATTGAACTTGGGTCTAGTAGTCTTTGTTGCGGATAAATTAACCGCGCTGCATGTTGAAACGTCAAGTCAATATTAATTCGACTTGAAATATGAAATCGGTTATACTGCATTAGAGATTGTCAAATATGATTTATTGTTCGCAAATTAATATCAGAAATGGAAATTTCTGCACGTTAATTTCGTATTATTGCTAAACTCATTATTGGATACTGCCGAAGAGGAGTACTTTAAGGATTTGCGATGTGATTATGGCTTGATGAGGGCTAGAAATTTTAGAATATTGAAAATATTATTATCTGTTTCGTCCAGCTATAATTTAAATATCTTTAAGTTTTCCCAGCAATGCCGAATGAAACAATTATATTGTTGTATGAAAAGATGCACAATTCATATTTTCTATATAAAATTCCCAAGTGTTTAATTTATTACCAAATTCCAAATACTGACCTACTTCTTTGGGAATCATTATAGATATAGTGCAGATTTTCTCAGAGATCTTAATAGTATCAAAGATAACTTTGAAAGTTAGGTTTGTCAAAAGAAAAAATAATTATCAGTCAACACGGTTATTTATTTATTTTGCTTTTTATATGTTCCAAAATTGGTTGTGTAAATTTTTGTGTCAGAATTTCTTCTTCTTTGCGTTTATCCTTCCATATTTTATATGGTTAAGGCTCGATGCCAAATATTACTGTCTTTGTGAAAATAACATTCTGGTATATTTTTTTAAGTGACTTATCTTAGCTTCATTCGTTATAGGAACGTTGATTATCTGTTTCGCATCAATAAATTTCTTTATAACATTCGTCCTTAGGTTGACACATATATTTAATATATCCATCAAAACATTTTGTAGACTATTTAAGTCAATGAAGCCAGTCTTCCAAAATAACCCATGGTGGTTTTTTTTATAGATATGCAACTTCCATTTCAATGTCTTTCAAATAAAAACTAAATTACTTTTAAGTTTTTCAAAGGATGGGTTTTTAAAATCCTAATTCATCGAAAATAAATAAATTTCAAGCAAGTTAAACCAGCTCAATATATTATTTTTAATTTATATGTATCAAAGCTCTTTGTTTTCAACTCACAAATTTCCGTCTCCTTGCACTCTTTTTGCAACATTTTATATAGAAATCTATTTTTGAACTATGGAAATTTGCAGATGTATAATATGAAATAGCTTAATTGACAAATATCAAAGGTTGAACGTGATGAAGGCAGAGAATTTTAAAACTTTTCAGAATGGAAATACCTATTTCTTTAAGGCTACACTGCCTCCCACGAGGGAAATGGAGGACCTGATAGCACACTGCCAGAACCAGAAATGGGAGGTCATTTTGGGCTGTGACGCTAACGCACACCATGTGACCTGGGGCAACGAAGACAACAATGCTAGAGGTAAATCACTTTATGATTACATTACAGGTAGCAACCTCAACATTCTCAATAGAGGTACTGCACCAACCTTTATTAACTCCAGGAGTCAAACCATAATTGATATAACACTTGCCTCGGCGGGCATATCTCAATTAGTCATAAACTGGCATGTCTCTGACAAGGTCACTATGTCAGATCATCGCTGGTTAACATTTGAGCTTAGCTCAATAAAGGCGCCCAGGAAGCTTTTTAGGGATCCCCGAAGGACGGATCGAGCTCAATTCCTCGTTCGGTTTCGGGAGAACCTACGGGAAGTGGAGGGGAATACGCCTAAAGACAATGACGGCCTGGAAAGTCGCATGCTAGGCCTACAGACCGCCATAACTAAAGCCTTTGAAAAATCTTGCCCTCTTGAGGCATCACAACAACAGCCAGGGGAAGCCACAAAATGGTGGAACAAAGAGCTGGGAGAACTCAAGAGGACAGCGAGAAAATCTTTCAACAGAGCAAAAAGAACTAGAACTCAAGCCGACTGGGAGCAATACAGCACCAATCTGCGGGAGTTTAAAAAACTAGTAAGGAAAAAACAGAGGGGGCTTGGAGGGTCTACTGTGAGGAGATCGAAGATCACTCGCAGACTGCACGGCTCTACAAGGTCCTCGCAAAAGACAAAGATCGCGACCTAGGTCTACTAACAAGGGAGGACGGCACTAAGACCGCTAACCTACAAGAGAGTCTTGAACTGCTTATGCAGACCCATTTCCCTGGTTCGACAGGAACTGGCCAGACGAGACAAACCTTCAACCTACTGATCTGGACTGGCAAAGTGCCAACCAAATAGTTGGTGAAGACAAAATACGATGGGCAGTACTAAGCTTCTCACCCTTCAAATCGCCAGGTACTGACGGCATCCGGCCAGCTCTACTACAGTGGGGCTTGGACGAGTTACTGCCGCACTTGGTAAAGGTGTTCTGGGCATGCCTAGCGCTGCGCTACATCCCGAAGGCATGGAGAGAAGTAAGAGTGGTGTTCATACCAAAAGCAGGTAGGATGGATTACACTGTCCCCAAAGCCTATCGACCAATCAACCTAACATCCTTTATGCTAAAAACTCTGGAGAGGCTGTGTGAGCGATATTTGAGGGACTGCGTACTGGTCAACCGACCGCTGCATCCCAACCAACATGCATACACTACGGGAAGATCGACCGACCCGGCCTTGCATTCAGCAGTGAGCCGGATAGAGAGATCGCTGGACAATAATGAGTCCAGCTTAGGTGTATTTATTGATATTGAAGGTGCGTTTGATAAAACCACCTTTGGAAAAATCAATGCTGCCTTAACAAACAGGGGCGTCCCTCCTGCTGTCAGTGGCTGGATTTTCAACATGCTCTCGAAGAGACGCGTGCAAATAAAGGTGAAAGATACTGTAGTGAGAGGCATCGTTACCAGAGGCTGCCCGCAGGAAGGCGTTCTGTCGCCACTGCTATGGAACCTTGTTCTCGACAGCCTCTTGCATCGCCTCAACTCAGATGGATTCTACACCAGTGCATATGCAGACGATCTTACGATACTGTTCAACGGAAAGTTTGAAGAAGTTCTGTGCAATCGAATGCAGAGTGCCCTTCGCTTAGTCGAAAAGTGGTGCAGGGAGCACTCCCTGTCTGTAAACCCCAGGAAGACGGAGATGGTGCTCTTCACCAGAAAAAGGAGGATGGAGCCACTGCGACCTCCGACCCTCCTAAACACACAACTAAATTTTGCTTCTGAGGTAAAATACCTTGGGGTCACCTTCGATGCTAAATTAACCTGGAATCTTCACTTAGAACGAAGACTAAAGAGGCATACATCTCTTATGAACAGTGCCGCAGGACCGTGGGTAAAACCTGGGGGATGAAACCCAGGGTCGTAATGTGGATCTATACTGCCATCATAAGAACTATGATTGCCTATGGAGCCGTAGTTTGGTGGCCCAAGAGTCAACAAAAAACGGCAATGCTTAAGCTCAGTCAGGTACAGAGAACTGCCTGCCTAACTGTAACGGGAGCTATGAGAACAACCCCAACCAGAGCCATGGAAGTAATGTTGTGCCTGCCTCCCCTAGATATTTATCTAAGGAAGGTGGCTCTGACTGCATTGCTAAGGCTCAAAGTCGTTGGTGTGCAACCTAGCATAGAATATGGAGAGACTAGACGCCACCTGTGGGAAGGGGCAGTCGTAAGACTGCCACTACTGCAGGTAAGTGCAGATAGCATACCTCCCAAGTTTGTCTTCGACAAACTATATGATGTACAAATAAAACCATTTGAGCCTATAATCGAAGGTGCGGTTAACATTTTCGTGGATGGCTCAAAAACCAAGGAAGGAACAGGCTGTGGAATTTACTCCCGAAGCTTGCGAATTGAACTTAAATGGCCTATGGAGGGACACGCAAGCATAGTTCAGTCTGAATTTGCTGCAATATCCATAGCCGCAAAAGAGATTGTTCGCAGGAATACTGAGAACAAGACTATTAAAATCTACACGGATAGTAGACAAGCACTACTGGCCTTGAAAAGTTGTAAACTTACAGCCAGGTCAGTACTAGAATGCCATAATTCACTGGAGGATGCTGCCCGCAAAAACAGAATTTCTGTGTGCTGGGTTAAAGGACATGCACAGTGCGAAGGTAACAAGTCAGCGGACAATAAACTAGTTGATGTTATTCCTTCTGTCTTATATGGTCTTTCAAAGTTTTGTTTATATTTTTATGTCAAAATTTCTTCCTCCTTGCGTTTATCCTTCAATATTTTATATAGTTAAAGCGCAATGCCAAATATTATTGTCTTTGTGCAAATAACATTCTGGTATTTTTTTAAATTAACTCAATTTAGGTTCACTCATCATAGGAACGTTGACTATTTGTTTCACATCAATAAATTTCCTTTTTGTAGATCACTTAAGTCAATGAAGCCAGTCTCCCAAAGTAATCCATTCTAAATATGTAACTTCCATTTCTATGTCTTTCAAATAAAAACTGAATTACATGTAGGTTTTTCCAAAGGTAAGAAATATTTTAAAATCTTAATTGATTGAAAAATAAATAAATTTTAGGCATCCAGTTCATTATATTCTATTTGCTTTACATATTTTTAAAATTGTTATATTTTCAACCCAAAAATGTCCTTCTCCTTGCAATCTTGCCGCAATATTTTATATAGAAATCTAGAAAGAAGTGCCAAATGAGAAAAGTTGAAACTGACGAAGGCAGAGAGTTTTAAAATATTCAGACTGGAAATACTTATTTCTTTCAGGCAAAAATACATTTTCTTTAGGTTTTTTTCAGAGGTAGGAATTATTTTTAAATCCTAATTGATCAAAAATAAATAAATTTCAGGCAAATTAAACCAGTTGATGATACTCTTTTTGCGTTATATTCTTTCAAAGCCCTGTTTAGATTGTCAAAATTTCTTTCTCTTTGCGTTTATCCCTAAATATTTTTTATATAAACTTCTATTTCTGACTTTCAAATAAAAAGTAAATTACTTTTCAGAGGTAAGAAATGTTTTGAAATTTTATTGATCGAAAATAAATAAATTACTGTCTAGTTAAATTAGTTCATTATATGCATTTTGCTTTATATATTTTTCAAAGTTCTTTGTTTAGATTCTTAACTCAAAAATATCCTCCTTCTTGCATTCTTCTTCTAATATTTTATATAGAAAATTATTTTTGGACTATGGGCATCTGCAAATGTATAATGTGAATATAGCTTAACTGCCCAACGTGAAAGGTTGAAACTGACGAAGGCAAAGAAGTTTAAAATATTCAGACTGGAAAACCATTTCTTTCACACAAAAAGTAAATTTCCTTTATGTTTTTCCAAAGTAGGAAGTGTTTTTAAATCCTAATTGATCGAAAATAAATAAATTTAAGGTATATTAAACAAGTTGATATTCTTTTTGCCTTATATGTTTTTTCAATTCTTTGTTTAAATTTTTGTGTCAAAACTTCTATTTCTGTCCTTTAAATTAAAAGTAAATTAGTTTTAGGATTTTTCAGGGGTAAGAAATATGTTTAAATTCTAATTGATTGATAATAAAAAATTTCATTCAAGATAAATTAGCCATTATATTCATTTTGCTTTGTATATTTTTCAAAGTTTTTGTTTAAATTTCTAACTGAAAAATATCCTCCCCCTTGCATTCTTCCTCTAATAATTTATATAGAAATCTATTTTTGAACTATGGACATGTGCAGATGTATAATGCGAATATAGCTTAACTGCCAAACGTGTAAGGTTAAAACTGATGAAGGCAGAGAATTTTTAAATATTTAGAACAAAAATATCTTACTTTCAGAAAAAAATATTAAATTACTCACAGGATCTAAATCTTAATTGATCAAAAATAAATACCTCTCAGGCAAGTTAAACCAGTTGATAATATACTTCTTGCTCTATATATATATTCTTTCAAAGCTTTTTATTTAGATTTTTAAGACAAAATATCCTCCTCGTTGCATTTTTCTTCTAATATTTTATATAGAAATCTGTTTTTAAGCTATGGATATCTGCAGACAATTTTTCCAAGTTTTCTCAGATGTAAAAATAAATAATTTTTAAACAAAATGAAAACAGTTGATATTTCTGTATTTACTTTCTCAAAATTCCAGTTTTAAAGATTCTAATGTTAAAATTTCTAGTTGAGCGAATTTCTGTTTAGAATAGCAGATTTAACCTTCTAGCATTAATGAACCAGATAATCTAACTTTTAGTGACAGCTTAGGAAAGATTCTATAACGTTACATTTGTCAGCATTAATAGCTTCAAACAGAAATCCGCCTTAATCGATAGAAGGTCGACACCATTTAAACTACAGCTAATCATTGAAGGGGATTTAAGCAAATTTGGAGCTTTCAAATTCGATGGATTCATCGATAAATTTCCTGTCGTTATTCCATCAGTAGAACTCTGCTCGATGCCAAGGGGGATATGTAGATTTTGGGTAGGATGTATATACGTCAATACGAATACACATCAGGTAAAAATAATAACAAGTCTATAGACAAAAACCTAGGGAATTCACACTCGACTCGATAATTGCGTACGTCTTTCTTTAATTCTATGGCTTAGCCACTATTTATAATAAAGTTTTTAAGGTTTTGTGATATTTTGTTTATGCTTAGCTCTGGTTATTTAATATCGTCTTAGCGACAGACGAGTTTAACCTAATTTCACTATCAGCTCAGTTCACTTTAATAACTTGACATTTATGTACAAGATTATTTTAGCTTCGAGCGGCGACAGACTTATTTAATCTTCAACTTTCTTAGTGTACTTTTCATTCTTAAAGATGGCACAAAATTATAGATGCTTCTTAATCCAAAGAATAAAGTATACGCATTTCTGCTGTAATGTATAAATTCCGAATTCTGAAGCTCCAAGATGGACAGAACAATATTAATTGTTAGTCATGAGATGAATTGAAAATATATGATTGAGAAGTTCCTCAACCGTTATATCTAAGTTCTAAAGAACCTGAAAGCGAATGTTAAGATATTTGTAGCTTCAGACAGCTCTGATATAAATTTAGAAAGACGTGCGGAAAGCTGTATCAGAGCTGTATTTAGTTATATATAAATGCAAATAGAAAACCAAATATTTACTTTCAGATTCCTCGGTCGACCTCAGGTATCAGGGAAGGTATCGGGCTCGAGCCTCACGATATTTCAACACTTTCTTATATTATTTACTTGCCATGAAGATGGTGTCGTTAACAGAAGGATTTAGTATCTTAATGACTGTTTCCTTCAATTTTTAAGTACAAATAGGTCATTTTTAAAGCGGGAATATTGGGTTGGCTGCATAAATCTCCATCTAGAGGGAAAGGGAAATACAGATTGGATTTGAAATTTTCTTGTGATATATTATATGGGGAAATTGTTGCAGAAGCCCTCTTGCTTATCTACTTATGGCTGATCAATTGCGGCGGTGTCAACATAGATTGAAATATTTGACTCTATGCAGTAAAACTTCAATGATCGGAACTTTTCATTCTTCATGGTTTCACAAAATTATAGATGCCTCTCAACACAAACGATAAAGTTTACAAATTTCTGCTTAGGTAGCTATGATAAATTTCCTTTCATATGAGCACTGTGGCAAAATTTTGGGTTTGAGGCACTGAAACCAGAGTTGGCCTTTCCAGAGTTGACCGCTAGCTTATGGTTCGGGTTAGAGGTTTATGACATCCAGGGAGTCCCTTACTTGTATGTAGATATAATATGGTCACTAGATGAACGTATTTGGAGAATATTTGCTGAACGATGTAAGCTTATTGCTTGCATGTTCACATAATATTTTGCAAGTTAAAGTTGAGACTTAGTATAGGGTGAAAATTATTTAGGCAATTTACGTATTTTAGTAGATCGCATGCAATGCATTATTTGCACTCGTCTGAAAGTTAGTTGCTAACAAATGCTACAATTTAGTTAATAAATATGCCAAGTGATTTGGAATAAACCTCGTCAGTGAGAAAATATATGCACGGTTGATTTCAAATTTAAATATTTGCTAGATTCAGGTGCCTCGAATTATTATCAATCCGATTGAAAGTTTACAACGAACTGGTTTAGTTTTGCCCGCATTCGATGCAAATAAGCGGCGTAATTAAATCCTTCAGTCCACTAAAAGTTGTTCGACGTTTGCGAAATTTATCCAAACACGTTCTTGCATTTAAAGTTCGATATTCTAAAATACTTATTTTGAAAACTATATAAAGTAAAAAGTTAAGATTTATCTCTCCAACTAGTCGTGGTTAAATGGAGGCGACTTTTATTTAACGCTGACACACACTTATTTGCTCTGATGCTGACTATTTGAAGTATCCAAATGTTGAAAAATTAAACATATTAGTAAAAAATGCAAATGCTCTCTACCTATTTTTATTTAGAGCACATTCATGTTAGTACAAAAAACTTTAACCGAAAAGGGTTTAAAATGAAATATTCATTCATAATAGCTGGCAGCAAAACGAGTTTAAAAAGAGAATTGAAATTTTCAGTTCGCAAAATGCTTCTAGAACGGAAAATAATATGGGCCCATTATTATGAAAGCAGGGCTTTATTTATTCTGGAAATGTTTTATCGAATTTAAATTCGATAATATTATTCAATTTTACATTTTTCTCATCAGGTTCAAAAATAAATTAACAAAAAAATATCCCTGCTAGTGTCATATTATGCAACTAATCATCAGATAGTTCGAGTGCTCATTCCTGAAACACTCGACATGGAAAACCGATCAAGAAAGATGTCAAGGTAAATTTACTGTTTCACCTCGACGGGATGCCCGGATTCTGTGTCAAATTACAAGAACATTTGAAGACGGATAATTCAGTTATACATTGATTGGCATATTGTTAAACGAAGAAATTGCGATTCGGATATTCAGGGCTACTTTCAAAAGATATTTCTATCTATATGTCAAGGATGCAAAATTTTATTTCGCGCACGAGGTTGAATATATTTACACTGGGTAAAACTGGGTCAAGGCGGCATTCTATACATAGCAGCAGAAATCTGTAAACTTTATTGTTTGGGTTGAGAGGCATCTATAATTTCGTAACGAAGAATAAGAAGCTCTGACTATCGAAATTTTACTCCCAATGAAGCATATAGTAATTTATTTCAATAGTTTTCGACGTTGGCATCGTCGCAATTGAGTCACCTGCAAGTAGATAAGCAAATGGACTTCTGGAAAAATTTCGAAGATTTCCCCATATAAATTATTATAAGAAAATTTGATATTCATTCTGTATTTCCCTTTCCTTCTAGATGGAGATTTGTACAGTCAACCTAATATCCTTGCTTTCAAAATGCCCTATTTGTACTTGAAAATAGAAGGAAACAAGCAATAAAAAATTAAACCTTTCTTCATGGCAACTAAATAATATAATACTTTTAATTCACAAAAATATTGAAGTCTCGTGATGCCTTCCCTCATCCCGAAGTCGACCGAAGAATCTGTATGGATATATTTAGTTTCGTATGTGCATTTATATATAAAAAAGGACAGCTCGGATACTGCTTTCGATATGGCTATCTAAATGTGTGCCAGATCTGTCTAAGGCTATAAACAACTTTTATTGGCGTCCTAACATTCGCGTTCAGGTTTAAGTTAACACTTGAAGAATTTGTCAATCACATATTATATTTTCAATCCATCTTTTTATTTTACGTGTTAAATCCTCTCAAAAATTACACCAACAATACCAATAGTACCTGTACTCTGTATAACCCTAACTAAACAACAGCAAACGACTAACAAATAATATCGTTCTGTCCAAGTTTGAGCTTGGCAATTCCGAATTTATACATAGCAGCCGAAATTTGTAAACGTTTTTGTTTGATTGAGAGGCATCTATAATTTTATGAAATCATGAAAAATGTACAGTTGCGACCATCGATGTTTTGCTGCTAATGACGCGTATAGCCATTTATTCGAATCTGCGTTGACACTGCCGCAATTGATCACCCGTAAGTAGATAAGAAAGAGGGCTTCTGCAACAATTTCAAAGATTTCCCCGTATAAGTATGAAAGAAATTAAATCCTTCTATCAATGACACGAAGTTCATGGTAAGTAAATATCATAAAAATGTGTTGAAGTCTAGTGAGGATCAACCCTGATACCTTCCCTGATACCCGAGGTGGACCGAAGAATCTAAATGTAAATATTTATTTTCCTATTTGCATTCGACATGTCTATCTGAATCTGTTTCAGAGTCCTGTAAAGCAATAAACAGCTTCTACTAGCACCCTAACATTCGCTTTCAGGTTCTTCAAAACTTAGAATTAACGGTTGAGGAACTTGTTAATATATAATAACACATATTTTAATTTTACGTACAAAATCCCCTGACAAATTACATCGACAATATCAATATTAACTGAACCTGACATAAGCTCTATTAAACAACAGCCCATGACTAACAAATTATATTGCCCTGTCCAAGTTTGAGCTTCGGAATTAGTGTTTAGCCGAGTGTAAAGCTCTTTGTAGTTGAAGTCGAAACAAGGGTATGACGCTAACAAATATCGGTATTTGAACCGACTACCATTTGATACTCTAAAATTTATGTCCTCATGGAGCACAGGTTACGCCTTTGATTAATTACTTGTTACCCGAATTGTGGCAACGTTTTCATGTAGATGATGAAGGAAATGTGAAGTATGTTATGCAGTATGCAGAAGGCTGCAAGCAAGACAAGAGCGTACCATCTAATCTTAAAGTGAGACTATTGAGGCACGTCATAAGAAACGTTAATTAATTAAATAAATATGACACAAATTGATGGCAGAGTCTCGTTGATAACACCCGCTAACTGAACCTTTTCTGTCTCAATTTTAGATTCTGAAAGTAATGTCTTAAAGGCCAAATGACGCAAGATTAATTGTGAAATGCTCGAAACTCAAGCTGCCATTAATACAGATTTCAAATATGGAAGCGCTCCAAAGATAACAATTTATCCATTAAAATAACTGATGGTTAAAGTTTATATTGCTTCAAATTAGTTTCGGATACCCCGTTAAATATAGATTTATTAGTTGTTCGTTTCAAGAAAAAGAAAATGGTAAATGAATTTGCAGCTGCTTCATTGTCAATGAAATTTATTATCCGGTTTAAATTATTTTTGTATATATCGGGGATAAACCATTTAGACATCGATATATAAATATTATCTGAATGTTTGCTAAATATATTTGGTATTTTATTAATGTTACTTTTCTATAAATTTAGATTTAAATTGTTCGATGCATATTGTCACTAACTGTGATTCGTGACGACACATCTTCCTTGGCGTGTAGGTTATATAATTTAGTTCGGATCGATCTACGTCAGGTGAGAAGAGGTGATAAAGAAGACCCTTCGGTAAAACAATAACAATGTCGAGATGTTCTATATTGTCGTGGATGATTCATGCTTTAATAATATAATACTTTTAATTAACAGATCATAAAGACGAATTTAGAATTAGAACTAAAATAGCATTAAAAAAAACCATTTAAAATTAAACAAAACTTAACATACACAGAACAAAGAGCATTACAATCATTAAAAAAAGAGATAACAGTATTAAAATTCTACCAGCCGATAAAGGTAATTCAACCGCAATAATGAATTGCATTGCTTACGATGAAAAGATAATGTCTCTTTTAAATGACGGTAATCACTCAATATTAAATAATGATCCAACAGAACGTATTGAGAGACAGATATACAATATGTTAAAAAAACACAAAAATCAATTCAATAACATAGAAAGATTCAAACTAACACGACACAAGAGTAAAACACTTCATTTTTATGGAGTTCCAAAATTACATAAACTAAATATTCCTCTACGTCCAATAGTCAGCTGTATAAATTCACCAACACACCCCATTGCTAAATATCTACTCAACATTCTTAATCCACTTGCTAACACTAACTTATATACACACAATATTTTTTAGAGAAACTATCACAAATTAATCTAAATCCTAACGATACTCTGGTAAGTTTTGATGTTGTTAGTCTTTTTACCAACGTACGTGTTGATAAAACTTTAAATATTGTAAGAAATAAATTAGCAAATGATACTAACCTTGGTGAACGTACAAAATTTAATATTGACACAAGACTCGAATTACTTACTTTTTGCGTAAAAACTGCTTATTTTCAATACAACACCAATTACTATCAACAAAACAATGGTATGGCTATAGGTTCGCCTTTATCACCTTTATTAAGTAATATTCTTATGGAAAATTTTGAATTAAAATTTTGTTGAAAATTATCAATATCAACCTTTAATTTGGTGGCGTTATATACATTACATTTTTTCAATTTATCCATATAACGAACATTTTCTTAACGATTTTCTAAATCATATTAACACCAAAGAACCCACAATCAAATTTACTATAGAAAGAAAAATTAATGAACAACTTTCATTTCTTGACATTCTTCTAAAAAAGGACTTGAATAGTTTCGAAACAAAAATATACAGAAAACCTACACATACAAACAGATATTTAAATTTTAATTCAAATCACCAAATAATGGTCAAAAAGGTTTATATGATCGAATGAAAATAATTTGTAATAATCAAAATTTAAACACAGAAAAATAATTTTTAACCAATTTAATAATAACTGTCCTATTGATTTCATTGAAAAATGCTTTATTGATTTTTAACAACCAATTATTAGACAAAATCAAAATAGACTTATTACGAACCTCTTTATTCCATATATTCCTGGTTTATTAGACAAAATTAAACGAATAGGTAATAAATTTAAGATTCGCACTATTTTCAAAACAGAAAACACCCTTAGATCGAAACTAACAAAAGCAAAACCACTCAATGAAAATAAAACTACTAAAAATGTTATCTATAAAATACCATGTGAATGCAATAAATTTATATAGGTGAAGTCTGTAGACCATTATCAAACGAATAAAAGAACACCAAACTTTTATTAAAAATACCCAATTCCACAAATCACATATTTGACAACATGCATTCGATAACAATTACAGAATACAATGGAACGCTTCAAGTATTTTAGCAAAGGAACCTTCATCTAAAAAACGTAAAATTAAAGAAAGTGCTTTAATTTTATTAAATAAAGATAAATATATTGCTTGAGGTATAACATCATACATAAAATATGCTTAGAATTTTACGAATCGAAAAATAAATTCATACATTGAAAAAAAATTACTTTTTGTTTTTGCCTGTATACTGATCATTTTTCTAATATGTTTTACTCGCAGAAAAAAATATTTTTCAGTACCAATAATCATAGTTTTAATTTTTTTGGGATACCTACTTAAAATAAAAAAGTTAAAGGGGAGCGACATTATAGGGGATCACCCTGTACGGATTTAACTCTTAAAATCACACTTAGACCTTCGTCACATCTATCTTAAATTCGACTTTAATACTTTAAAAGAGAATCCCTTCAAAAACGGCGTTCCAGTGAACTGTAGAACAATGGAGTCCGCTGTACTATTTTTATAATAAAATCTTCTTTTCAAACTTAGGGCAGGTTGATAATCAGTTAGCAGGTTAAATGTTTTAGTAGTTCACAATCAGATGTACTAGTAAGTATAATGAGCAACAGTTCTCTCAACGATTTAAGTATATTTTTTTCTAAATATAAGTTTACTGCCATAACACAATGTAAATTTACCTAAATCAGCTCAAGGACAATATGTTCATCAAGTCATAAACAACCCCTTTCGTTCTCTTAAAATTTAATATCCCCAGATCCTAATAAATATAGATCCCACACTGACAGCTATTATTGCAAGTATCCCGCTGTTCTCGGATATTAAATTTCAACGTTATTTAATTATTTTCCTAATAGTGGCAAGGCCATGAGCTTAATATTAGTTCTAAAATATTAACATGTATATAACGCAAATTTAAAACTCTAAAAGAAAACGTATTTTAAACCTTTAAGAAAATTGGATTTAAATTGAGGATTTATAAGAGTTTGAAATTTAATCGAATATTAGATTCATTTCTTTCTTCCCAGCAATCTACATTAGCATGAATACAGTGAAACGTAATACTGATACAAATAAATTTGAAAAAGTTTTTTCAGATTAATGAGTAGCGCAGTATTTAGGAAAACGTTGGAACATATCGACCATCTACTTTAAAGGTTATTACCGTAACGACTTGATTTTAAATTAAATTTAGCGATTCGGTATTTTTTGCTCTCCTGGCTCAGTTTTCAGTTTGTTTTCTGATTTCTTTCGACTGATCAAGCACGTTGCTTGGCAAGAAAGCGATGAATTTGCATACCGAGCTTTACATAATTTGTTTTTGCCTTATCCTATTTACAGTTCATCAACTGTCCTAAAGTTTCCAACAAGTTTGTACGGAGAGGAGCGGGGATTAATGCTTATACAGTAAATGCTCCGCACCTAATTTTCACTTTAATACTTTATTCTCGTGATTAAATGTTTTCACCATTGATTAAGATAGATGCTGTATCAACACATATGGAATTGTATAATAAAAGTGCGATTCATATTTCATAAAAATCACACAAACAAAAAGTTTAAAATAAATTGAACTCTTCTAAAATAAAGGTTATTTAAAAATATATAGGCCTCGGCTCCACGAAATTACGCATCAATACATGTAGATGCAATTTTAGTTATATAGATCTGAAAATAAATATAATTTGTGCAAAATTGTTAGACGGATTCTACTTTGAAAATTATCTTTCCCAGAACATTAATAAGTTTATTATAGATTCGACTTTTACTACTATGGATAGACAACCCTTTGCTGTCCCGACCATGTGATCCGCAAAACTCAGGTTTAGGTATGGAGAAAACGATAGGTTTGGACCCAAGCGTACATGTGCAAAATGTGCTGATCGTTGCACGTTTAGGGTTTATAATAGTTTGCGTTGTTTATAATTTGCCTTTATTATTTGCATATATTTGCCAAGTTCAACTTCAAACTTAGGGCAGGGTCATATTTATCTAGTAGTTTATGAGTCTTTAATTTCAAAAAGCTAGCAAATATTTATTTATTTCCAAATGAACTTAATATTTTAATTAATTGGTATGCTAAACGTATTCTTCGTTTAGTGTATACGAGCAGATATCGTAAAATATGGATTTTGAATTCTGATATTAT
Organism: Pissodes strobi; assembly: GCA_016904865.1. Lineage (NCBI taxonomy): Eukaryota > Metazoa > Arthropoda > Insecta > Coleoptera > Curculionidae > Pissodes > Pissodes strobi. The sequence continues at coordinate 219,045 of MU182740.1, forward strand.
GTTCCAATAACTTAATAGATGATAAAAACTAGCTATAAAATATATGATTTATATTCGATACACTGTAATGGAGAAAATGGTTTTATGCGATAGTATACTCCTCCGCCCTACCATTATGTATTTCGTGATATACACCTCAGGATTTATGCCTTTAAATATTAAAGCAGCTCTCATGGATATAAAATGAAGAATGTCGTGAATGTAATGTATAAGGCATGTTATAGATGCGTACCTCAAATGGAGATAAATTATGAGACTTCTGCGCTAAAATACTATTTTCCATAAGAGCAAGCTAGTTAGTATTTCCAATAACGTAGGTTGACTATATCTTAAAAGTCCATGTACACATGTTTTTGAGGGATAATAATTTGCGATAGAAGCGATATAGCTTGGTCCACTCACGAAAACTAAGAATTACATAGACGAATGCCCTAAACTAGTTTTGTTCAAAAATATTTTAAATTTAAACTTTATAGCGAGTCCTTAATTTTTAAAATACCAGCCAATGTATTTTCAACTATGGCAACGATATTTGAGTAATTAGTATTGTTAAAGTTATTTTTGTTCATGTCAGTTTTATTGCAACGCAAGCAGACATCGTTAAATATCGATCTTGCATTATGCCATTACTTTCGAATAGATTACCGGATAATAAAAACTTACTATGAAATATATGTCGAGTGGATTTATATTCAATTTGCTGTAGTTGGAAAAGTTGCTTTATGTCCTTGCAATATAAACTTTAAGACTACAAGCCTTTGGATATAAAATGTAGATGTTGAGGATATAAAATTCCAAACTCGACAGAGACAATATATAAACGGAAAACTAATAATTATTAAACCTAATCAAAAGGGAAAAAAAACATATAAACAGCAAGCAAGGTCACGCGCGCTTGATTTCACTCTTCCGAAAAATCTACATTAGCCTAATACAGCGAAACGTAATAGTACTAGAAATAAATTTGAAAAATATTTGGAAAACAGTTGGAAAACGGTGGAAACCGTATTTGGAAAACGGTGGAAAATGTTGGTAAAAGTTAAGAACTGAAACATGGACTTTACAGTCTCATTTGAAAGATCTTGGGCGAAAATTTAATAGCTATTCAAATGGCTCGCTAGAATGTCATATATTAATCTACGCAGATTAAACCAGTTCATATATCAATATTTTGCATACATTTATATTGTGCACTTATAGCTTTTGGTATTTCACTATTCTGTCTGCTATTTTTCTATTTACCACTTTTTTTCGTTATTTTGGTATGTAGCTCTCTTATGTGTAGTAATTTTTCTTCATTGTTATTTTGATGTCACATGATTTATCACTTTAAAAATAGTAATTTTGTCAAATATTAGTGTTTCAGCCTGTCCTAGTATCCAATAGACATATCTCTGAAATCTAAAAACATCACAGGGGATCTAAAGAGATGCACCTGCCAATAGTTAAATTAGATCGCTTCCAAGCCAAATGTCTCAAGGGCTTTCTATAGGAGCAATTTGGGTGGTGTATTTTCAACAAAATTGTTTTTGACGAATTATACTGTAATTTGCGCTATATAGTAGATGTAAAGCACAGGTTCTAAACAAAAAAGATCACTAGTCATCCCCAGCCTTCCCATCACCCTAGTTCCCAAAAACAGCAAAAACAGCAAAATAAACAGCAAAACAGACAGTAACTGTTGTTTTTACTGTCCGTTTTGCTGTCTGTATTGCTATTTTCTGGGAGCTAGCGAGGTAGGAGGACTAGCTGCTACAAACAAATCAGAGGTTTTTTTCAAATTAATGAGTATTTGGAGAAACGGTGGAAAATATCGGTAAAAGTTAAAAACTGAAACAAGGACTTTAAAACCACATTTCAGAGATCTCAATATCTTCGACGAAAATTTAGTAGCTATTCAAATGGCTTGACAGAAAGTCACATAATAATCTACGCAGAGTAATCCAATTTATTTCTCCGATATTATACATACTTTTATATTGTGTACTTATACCATTTAGTATATCACTATTCTGTTTGTCATTTTTCTGATTATCACTGTCATTTTTCTGATTATCACTTTTATGTGTCGTAATTTTCCTTCATTGTTATCTTTATGTCATATAATATATCACTTTAAAGACAGTAGTTTTGTAAAACGTTGGAGTTTTAGACTACCCTAGTATCCAATAAATACACCTCCCAGTAGTTAAATTAGATCGCTTCCAGGCCCAATGCCACAAGGAAATTCTATAAGAGCAATTTGGGTGCTGTCTTTCCAAGGCTAAAATTGACGCCTTCACTAAGAGAATCGTTCGTTTCTTTAAAGAATTTATCTTTTTGTATTATTATACAGTAATCTGCGCTAGAAGTAGCGTAGCTATATAATAGAAATAAAGCACAGGTTCTAGACCAAAAAAAAAAGATAACTAGTGATCCCTAGTCCTCCTACCATCCTAGCTGTTTTTTGCGAACTAGGGTGGTAGGAGGACTCGTGATCATTTTTGGTCTAGAAGCTGTGCTTTACATCTACTTTATATCCTCACATACACACATACATAGATGAAAGATTTTCACATTTTACGTTTCTGAATTGTTATCGCTCAAGGTAATTTCTCATTCTAATTCGTAATAGCATATTATGATATAAGTGTATAAGAGAGCCTTTAAAGCACACGCGACATATTGTAAAACGCGATGCGCAGCGAAGTGGCATTGCATCATTGTTGAGATGACATGGAAATATTGTTGCAGTATCATTTTAAAATAATTGATTCTGTATCATCTTTCCTTTTAAAGCAACCCTTTTGGATGTAGATTTTGAGGTTCTAACATATAAAGCTCGGTTAAGACAAAATATAATGGGGTACTTAAAACAGACAAAGCTAACAAAATCAAATCAAAATTTAAAAAGTTATAAAAATAATAAGTAAGATCACGTGCACTTCATTTATCTCCTCCAATTTAAAATTTACATTAGCCTGATCGCAGCGAAATATAATATTGCGACAAATAAAGTAGAAGATTTTCTTTGAAATTGATAAGGAAAATCGATGGAAAATATCCGTATAGTGTTATGAACTGAGATAAGGTTTTTAAAAACACATTCCAAAGATTTCAATATCTTCAGTAACTATTCAAATGGCTTGGCAGAATGTTACATACTGATAAACGTATCTGCAGCTTAAACCAATGCATATATTGATATTTTGCATAATTATATTATTTATATTTTGTATATATAGCTTTTGAGATATCATTACACATTTTTTAAAAAATACTCAATAATTTTCTATAAGAGCAATTTGGATGGTGTTTTTTAATAATGGCTAAAAGTGATGCCTCCACTACAGAAACCGATTGTTTTAAATTATTTCTCTCAATTATTGCATAAACAAAAAGTTATCAAATTTTAAATATTCAGATTCTTATCTATCAACGTTACTTCTGACACTAATGCTCACATTTTAAAAAGGTTTAAAAGTGACTAGACTCATACCAGAGTCGCATTTGATTTAGATGTCTCCCTATGGATCTAGCCTCCTAAAGAAGTTGTTGATCTTGTTGGGAAACAATTATATCGATTGTTGATTAGAAATTTAGGACAACATTAGAAGAATGCTTCTGCTCAATGTGTAATGCTATTGAAATTCCGGAGCTCGAGAATCGTCAGTTAGAGGATCCAGGACATAACACTGAAATCTTCCGCACCTAACCATATCCTGCATACTATTGCCATCATATTATCTTCAAAGATAACCGTGTCTCAATATTGCGTAATTAAAAATAATAAGACGACACGACTCAGCGCAGTGAAACGTAATACTGCTACAAGTAAATCTAAGCAAGATTTTTTAAAATCAATTAGCAGCGCCGAATTTGGAAAAAGATGGAAAGCATTTGTATAAATTGAACAGGGATTTTAAAACAACATTTTAAAGATCTCAAAATTTTGGTCAAAATTTACGAGCTATTCAAATGGCTTGACAAAATGTCGCAGACTGATAAACCTATCTACACAGCTTAAACCAATTCTTATATTGGTATTTTGCATATATCTCTATTCTGCATATATAGCTTTTGGTATATAATTATTGTGTCTACAATTTCTCTGTTTGCCAGGCTTTTGTATATCGTTTGTCGATATGTGTATGTGTCGAAATTTTGCTATTCAAACTCCTGAGCTTAAGAATGATCAGATAGAGGATCCCGGATAATTGTATTAAAAGCTTTGACACCTAACCAAACCCCGCACTATTGTCATCATATTATCTTCTAGCAAAATCGTGCTTTAATATCGCCTAATCCAAAATATTGAGTCCATACATTACGGTAGTGCCTTAGCTATTGTCCGTTGCATAATATAAACTTCCACCATTTGTCTTGATAACTTCCATAGTTTCGCGATGACGGCATCGATTTGGCATGACACTATTATTGCGGAAGACGTTTTCACCTGACGCTCCCTTTTGTTCTCTTAATGACATTGCGTCATTATTGAGACAACATGGTATTGAGTTTGTTTCGTCCCTCCGCTTCTAAGGAAAATGATTATTAATTTTTCATTGATATTACTAGTTTTTTTTAGTAATATCATGTTTTATGTTTAATCTGTATAAACTATATTAAAGATAATGTTTTAATGTTCTGACCGCGTGTTTATTGTTGATAATTACTTGATACTTCGAGCAGCTGAAGCAATTATAGATGCGCACACGAGAACCTGATTGACCGAAAAATCGATCTCTAATGATGCAAATTATATTCTAACGCAAAATACAGTCCACTAAAAGTGATACTCTAATAATTTAGCTCTCCCTTCTGCAGTTTTCAATGTATAGCGAATGAATATATTTAAGGGACAAATTAGAATAGAAAAATAGATCTTTTTCCGTATACCTGCTGGTTTTAGCTAACATAAATATCTTTCAATGCGTGTTATAGGCAGTGCGTTACATAAATAGACTAATAAACTCCATCTACGATCTAGATTAATCATCGTCATGGTAAGATATTTATTCTCATTTTGTCAGCCTCAACTGTTTTAAATAATGTAAATTGTATAATGCAAAATACAGTCCACTAAAAATGATATTGTCATATTTAGCTCTCCTTCGTACGGTTTTAGATTTATAGGAAATTAATATATTTAATATATTTAATAATTTATGATAACATAAATAATGATATTTTAAAAGTTTGTTATGCTTCATTTCGATATATCAAAGAACTCACTCCGAAAATAATTAAAATTTTTAGAAATGAACCTGTTAAATTAGCGTTAAAATGTTATATCTATTGATAATTTATATTCAAAATTAAAAGATAAAACTATTGCTTTAAATTACTCAAATTTAGTATATTCAATTCCATGTAATAATTGTGATAAAAAGTATATTGGACTAACGTCACAAAATCTAAAAAATAGAATTTCTGGACATAAAAGTGACACAGGACTTCAAAAAAACACTTCTGCTTTATCTGAACATGCACATATTACTGGTCACATACCAAACTTTAATGAAATCAAAATTCTCCATGCAGAAACAAATTTAAATAAAAGAGTATTTTTAGAAATGGTCGAAATAAATAAAACTAATTCTATGAATAAGAGAACTGAAATTGATGATTTAAGCTCAATTTATTATCAGTAAATAATCGATAATTTTGTACCAATACACCTTGCCATTATTACTAAAATAGGTAACATCAAATATCAAGTATTCCTTTAACACATTATATATTATTTATTTTGAAACAAAGTAGATTGACTTTGACATTTTATGTAGTTCTATAAGTTATTCTAATATTTTACCAATTTTTTACAATATTTTTTAAAATGTAATAATTGCCAAAATTGAGATCAACTAGTTTTGATTGTAAGCTGCCACAAAATTGTTATATATTGTACATTATCATATAAAATAATTTTTAGCCCTGACGAAGGTCACGATATACTGACCGAAAGCTTGGACGCAAAACAGATCATCTTTTAATAAACCTTATTGGCTGAATACCCGTTAATTATTTCTAGATTCAAACATACAGCCGTGATCCTATGAACAACATAAATACCTTTCAAACGCGTGATTCAACCAGTGCGTTGCAGAAATAGACTAATAGGATCTTTCATCTTCGATCTAGATTAAGTGAACGTCATGGTAAGTCGTTTCTTCTGATTTTGTCAGCATCGACGATTTTTAATAATGCAAATTGTATACTAACGCAACATACAGTCCATTAAAAATTATTTTTTTATAATTAACTCTCACGCGTAAAATATTAGATTTATTAGACAATGGATATATTTAAGGGACACATTAGAAAGAAACAAACTTTGTTTATTAAATTATATTTTTCATCATTGGTCCTTAGCTCGTTAATAAATAAATATAGCTGCATCGAGAATTAACTGCCACAAAACTTTACTTAGTTTTACCTTCCTTAGGGAGTCTAAAAGTGTTTAGCATAAAATTTCCCGAATGCTGAGAAATTTACATAGATACGACACAATGTAAGATAGAATGCAAAACACTGCTTAAAATGTAAACGGCTTTTTTATGCAGGAATTAATGGATAGCCAGCCACAACTCGATACGCAAAAGGCGTATTTATTAAGTAGTTACAAAATGCTCTTTGGTGCTTCACGTTTCGAAATATATGAGAACTCTGAGGGAAGCCTAAATCTTTAGAATTTCATTGACTGATGCCAAAATTCTCTTTAACCTTGGATCGTAAATGTAATTTTCGAGCTAGATATTCTAAGCCTTGAATATTTATAGAACTTTATGTTGTGAACAATATGCAGTCAATTTCTTTATGAAAACACGCCCAAAGCAACGACAACAATAATGGAACATTAATTTCATCAAATGCAACTCCCGACTTTATTCCCACAAGTAATCTGAATATTTAAATTTATTACTGTATTCGGAGGGGAGTAATGTTTTCGCGCTGGCCTCCAAATATTTTATTATACAATGAGAAACCGAGATGTGTAGCTGGAAAAGAAATATATTTGTTCCATGAAATAAACGTTCGATGGAGCTAAAGCAGGGACCTTACAGATATATTATAAATGGCCACTACTTAAATAAATATTAATCAACAGATAACCTAAAAATAATGAGATAATTAAACTGAAATGATATGATAACTTCCAAAAATATACTGCCAGTGGCGGCAACGTGAATGCCTAAGCTGCAAGTAGATAGTTTACCATATCTTTTGAAGTATAGTTTGCTTGTTCTATACTCTGATAAAAATTTATACGACCTCTGTGCCTAGCCTTTAAGCGGTTTAGAGAGGTTTTATACAGCTTTACATAATTCCGCTTGCAGCTTTAGCAAAGCTTTAAGAAAATCTAAAAAAGAATTGGGCATGTTCTCTATGAAGCGGAGGTTGCAAAAACGTTTAAACTATCAAACAAGTATATGTTGAATAGTTTGGATTGAATGAATCGCACAATTCCTGGATTTTAAAAGATATGTAATAAAAGTTAATGGTTGTATCTTGCGCCAATTTTAATTAAAAACTTTATATTTTTTAGTTAATAAAAACAAATAATATTAAACGATCTTATGTTCAGAGCAGTGACTGTAGTCAGTTTAACAGGGGAAATCTAAAACTGCTTAATTAGAAGATTGTTTTGGTTCCATGCAGTGGACTAAACGTCGGTTAAAAGGGGTGGAGCCGCTCCTTCACCTATTTCTAGAGTATGAGGCCTTGGGGTCTGCATACAGACTGAAAAATCTTGGTCACCTAAGAAATAATAATAGCCCGAAGGGGCATATCAAAGTCTGAAGGAAGACCGCTAATAAATGTCCAAGACTCTTAATGAGGGCGGACAACATACTGTCCCCTCTTATTGTACATACCCAATAGGATTGCGTGGTTGGAGGGCGGATCACAGCCCACCTCCGATTAATGGGATCACTTGGGGCGGTTCCAAAACGGTATGTCAATAAACCACGAGGTCGAGACTTTTTTGGATCTTGTGCAACCCAGGCCGAGGTGGGTGCAATCCTTAAATGCGGGTTAGAGACCCTATGAGGAGCCTTTAAAGAGAAGAAGATCTATATTTGCACATCATCAAGGGGTGGAGCGATATAAATATAAAGAAGGTGGTTGAGAAAGGTGGCAGAAGTGGGTGGAGCTATTTGTTTCGTTAAATGAGACTACTGATGGTGTCATTCTTATTTGGCCTAGACACTAACTACTCCTACGCCAAAGTTAGATATTTCAATGCTGATTAGATAAAGAACTAGGTACTACTTCATCGACATTCATTCTTCATCTCCAACCGATGGCACAACTACTTAAGCATTTGTATAAATTTAACCCGAAATTTATCAAAAAGTTTTAATTCTGTCGAAAAATAGATTTCGGCAGCGCGTTTAAGCGGAGAATCGGCAGACGGGTTGCAAAGCAAGATTTATTGCATTCGTTCATTTTATTTTGCCTGCTCAAATTTTACTTTTGGCTGTATCAAGAGGTAGATATTTCAATTCGTGCTTTTTTAGAGTGCTTCAATTTTTTTACCTAGGGTAGCAATATTTTGTACAAATCGGCTAGTCAATCAACAAATAATATACACATTTAACAACGGAAAAAATTTAATAAACGAAATTCCTGGAATTACTTCAATGGAATGTCTAAAATGTTCATAACTTGCTAGAACGAATATTTAAGCCTTCGAAAATTGTAAAATTTATTACAGTCCAAATTGCAAAATTTAATATGCAACATAATTAAATTTTGTGTTGTTATTTGCCTCATGCAAACGAAAGTTCGTATTTAATAGAATGTGCTTTTTCGGTTAAATAAATTTTAGTTTAAACATATTTGAATTTTACTCACACCTTTTTCCGGTTAAATCGTTGAATTCAACGGATGAAAAACATGTTTTGCTAATAAAAAAGAGTCATGTTGAGACATGTCGGCCTAATAAAATCGTTTCTCCTAAGTTTTTCTTTATTTTGACATCTCTACGTCATCTTGAAAACATCCAGTCGAAGAGGCCCATGGTCCTGGATTGGGTTTCCCAAGAGGCAACCGAAACTTTTGGCAATTGGCAATCATAATATGTTTCATATTGCATAATACATTAATACTTCTTCAATTAATAATTACTGTTAAAATTCAGTAACATACATGGGCATCTCGTATGTAGTGATTCAACCATATTCATTGACAATATCCTTTTATTTCATTGTCCTCCGGAAAGAGCGAAAGAGGTCACACAACTAAAACTTTTGGCAATTAAATTTCCTATGCTACATTACTTTCGAAAATGAAATAATCAGAATAATTTTAATGATGCTATCTATAATTTTAATGATATTAATACATCTTTTTTTGATCCAGCAGGAGGAGGAGACCCAATTTTATACCAGTCAGGGCTATGGAAGCCAGAGATTATTCCCAAAGTACGATTTTACGGACCTTCCTTTGGTGTCAATATTAGACAGCTTACTGTAGGAGCTAAATGAAGTTGAGTTTTACACTCAAGCCTATGCTGATGATCTGGTCATCGTTATTGATGACCGAGACCTTGTTCGTACAGATAGGCTTATGCAACGAACGCTCCACTTAGTAGAGACATGGTTATGAGAAAACGTAGGCTATAAGGGTCAACTAAACATTTCGGGGTCATACTGGACTCCCAGTTGACCTGAAAGAAGTAAGCTAGGAAGAAAGCAAATAATGCTATATAAAGAACTTTTGCAAGCGCGCAGGACCTACAGCCACTAGGTTGCTCCATTGTCACCTACGGGGTAGAGGCCGATCGCAACCAACTTCCGTCTGATATATTGACGGCTCCAAAAGAGATAGTGGTACTGGAATGAGTGTTCATCAAGACGAGACTTGACTTCGCCCTTGTGACTTATGCAACCATGTTCTAGGTCGAGATATATGTGATCCTCAAATGTGGGTGTGAGAACCAATGAAAAACCTTCAACATCTGCTCGAACGGCAGTGCTCTATCGACTCTTGAGTCTGATAGAGTTGATTCTGCGGTGGTGTCTGAGTGACTAAGGAGACATCTTGGCAGCTTTGAGCGAGCATAATAAGCAAAGTTCGGATTTATAAGCATAAAAAAATGCTAATAAAGCGCTTAAAAAGCATAACGATTTTACAGAAAAAATCAGGGTAAATATAAAAAAAAACATGGAAAAAGCATATAGTTTTAAAGAAGTACTATTTATTTTTTGGCGTAAAGTAAACATTTTATATTTAATATAATATGAACATAGCTTATGTTTTAATATGTAACTTCGTTCCGCAAGAACTTGTTTGCTTCCCGTCAATAGGGAACGTGAGCTGGTACTAGACCGAACACGAGACAGCTCAGATTTACGCGAAAATGGGGACTCGGGAATTTCAGGGTCGGTGAAAACGAATTTAGACATAAAAAGCTGTGGCCCCTAAAAGGAGGCTCCGCGATAAAAAAAAATCGATTTAATCGGTGGAAATCGACGAAAGTGGGAGGTCGAACGAGTACCGTTTAAACGGATTTTTTTGGGAACCTAGGGACTCCTATTTAGTGAATGAGATGATCTCGTGGAGACAGAGGTATGAAATTTTGGTCAGGGGGCTTTTTGACGACGCCGAGTTCGAATCTGACCTCGGCGGGAACCTACCTCCGATAAGTTCCGCGGTAGGAGCCGGATGAGATCGAAATTTTTTTTTTCGGAACGAGAACTAAAAAATGTCCCCAGCACGGATTAGACTTAAAAAAATACTCCGAGCAATTTTCGATTCGCGGCTCCTATTTTGAGAACGCTCGCCCCATAGGGTCCAAAAGTGGAAAAATCGTGGTTTTCGACCCTTAAATATTATTTCGAAGAAAAACGCTTTCGTAGGTCTTTTAATATTTAGGAGGCGGTTTTGTTCGTATTTGGAGCTTATCGGAAATTCGGCTTCTACCGGCTTTTTTTGTACTAAATTTCGAGCTAGCGAGTTCGTATTCAGCAGGGGGATGGAGGGCATCGGTCCGAAACTCCACCTAAAATTTTAAGTCGCTAAGTCTTCTAGGGGCTCCGAAATAAAGACTCTTGGTGTCGTTCGGCCTGGAGGGTTAAAATTCGGGCTAAGGATGACGCCCAGTTCGAATCCGACCTCGACGGGAACCTATCGCCAATAGGTTCCGCGTTAGAAGCCGAAAATAATCCATATTTTTCGATATCGAAAATTTTCAAAGTTGAATCGTTTCCTTTCGTCCGTTGGAATATAATACCAGATCGGCACCTAAATCGGTGGAATCTATCCGGCGAATAGGCGCCCGCGCGGTTTTTAACCTGTAGGTTCCGGTATAAGGAGACGACCTGCAGGGTTTATATTTTCAAGGTAGATGTACCACGTGGGGGGCTACCTAGAATAAAATGGGAGATGCCGGGGCTCGCTTTTAAGGGGGGTTTTGGGGGACTTTTTTGTGCAATTTCGTTAAAATATATGTAGAAAAGCATCAAATATGCACGAAAGGTTGGAAAAGCACAAAACGTTAAAAAAAGAAAAAAAAAACATACACATTTTTTGTCAGATGATGTATTTTTTCATGTTTCGGCCATATTTGTGAAGAATTTTCAATAACTTTTATTATCAATCATAAGCATTATGCTTATAAATCCGCTTTAATAATAAGGTTAGGCTTGTTTGGATTCCGGGACACTGGAATATTCTGATGAATGAGGAGGCTGATCGTCTGACACGACGCGGTTTCATAAGGTCACCTGAGCCTGTAATAGGTGTCTATTACAGTACGGCCGCCGCCATCCTAACCAAGAGTGTACATCGCCAGGTTAGGCTACTCCTGGGTAACCCCGCGCCTTATAGAGTGAGGACCTTCTTGGCTATGAAGAGGCATTTGTACCTGCTGCGGATCCCCTGTTCTTGCCAATTGTCCAACATTGGTAAAGGTAAAAGGAGTGCACTGCTGAACTCGAACGACATAAGGAAGATCGAGACGAGGAAGCTGTGTGCCTTCGATAGGGATATCGGGCTACGGTACTGGATTGGTTTATGAGTGAGCGCACAATGGGCTTAGACTGGTGGCCTGCATATAAGTAAACTCCAGTATAATCCTCCTAAATTCTCCAGTTATGCTGCGCTTCAATGATATGTATTTTGACTATTTGTGAACACAGTTCTTGATCTGTAATTTATCTTTTTAGTTGGACCCTTTCCATTCCTTTTGACACTTTTCTTCGCCTATTGATCTCTTTTCGAATTCCATGCGTATTTAAAGGCGATTTCTCAAACTGATCCTTGTTTATTGCTCGCATTTCCTTTTGAAACTTTTTTAACGG
>MU182740.1:246995-268951 GCA_016904865.1 Pissodes strobi
TCTTGACCGACTAGTTGAACAGAACGACTGTTAGTTTTCTTGGGGTAGCGGCCTTGGGGTAAGTATTGATACTCGTTTTTTACTAGCGCCGAGCTTTCGGAAATTTTATTGTTTCCTTTTTCAAGGCTGCAATACAGAGTGGATTATTACAATGGGTTTATATTTATTGTATTAGCACCATTTTACAAATTTACGTAAATAATGTGCATTTTCTTACTATCTACGACTTATATATTATGTGACATACGTGCAAAGTGAGTTTCAATTTGGCTTATATAGTTATTGAACATTGAATCAGTCTTCAGTGTCTGATTTATGCATTGTTTTTACATTTTAGCTTTAAATTCTCGTTTGAGTATTCTATTGAGGTTTGAAATTTGAACACGTGAATTTTATGTGCAAACATGTCACCGATGGATTTTAACTAATGGCTATAAAACAGATTTCGTATAAAGATTGAGGTTTTTTTCCCGAATTTTTATTATTTACTGATGGGGACACATTGAAGGCTGTGATTTGTTGAATTTTTTTGGCGCTTAATTTAAATCTATCTTCTTGAAATGGGGAAGGTTTACAAGAATATATTGTCACGAATTGTATTTTTTATCTATGACGCCACGCCTTACTTAGCGTGTAGGAGAGTAGCTCAGATTTAGGAACGCACTACGTCAAGTCGAGAAGAGATAATAAAGGAGACACATCGATAAAAACAGTAACAAGTTTATTTACAAGGAAACTTAACAACGGTTAGACTGTATACTAATAAAGGCGTGTATAAGATTACATATAAATTAAGAGTTTACAATATACCCAATTAATATGAAATGCATGCCTTCTCGAGGGCGGCTTAGTTCAAAGTTTGTCTAGCAAGCAACGTCACTATTTTATTAATAAAGTTTATGTGAGCGGAGTTGTCTTTTATTTAGGTATTGGTTCTGATATTTATAAGGTGTCTTTTTAGTTTATCACAAATTGCCAAGGCACTTTCACTACTTTTTAAAACTCCCCAAAAACTATCCCTTTACCGGAAGTTCTGATACTTCACAAATTCGACTCTTTTTTATACTTTTAGTAGCCCCTAAATGCCGTATACCTGTGCATACGTTCATCCAGGTTAGGTAAGGACCTGTCAACCCTATACCTGTGCATAAGTGTTCTCAGTTATGGGGGTTGTGGGTTAGTTTGGGTTAGAACACCTAGAAGTGGACGTACCTGTGTACTGCCCCGCAACTAGACTGAGCGGTTTGAGAGACTCGAAAGCCTGATGAACTTGGCGTTTGCCTGCGTATTTATATGTTACAAAATGCTGATGGCTGCATCATTAAGGATTAAAATCGCTCCCGTCGACCGCTCAAGTTGTTTATAATTAATAGTGAATGTTTATATAACACTTACCTATATACTTAAGATTTTGCATCTAATTAGTCAGTTTAAAGTTGATTTTTATATAATAACCAACAGGATATAAGAGAACTAGGTCTTGGTTGCTTTTGTTCTGTAAGAATTTTATTCTGAGGAGGATATTGAGTTGTCATTTGATTTACTATTTGGTGTATTGAGGGTTGAGTAAATGACACTTAGATCTTCAATATCCCTTTGCTTATTTAGACAACCTTGATGCAGATGGATTTCTATCATTTCAAGAAAACGTCTTTTGGTATTATTGTTTTCTTGACTTATTATTTCTGTATTGCAAAAAGTTACATTATAGTTAGTGTCTATTACATGTTCTGCTAAAGCACATGCTATTTTTCCTAGTCTACAAACACTCTTATGTCTAGTTATCCTCTCCTGTAGAACAGTTGATGTTTGTCCTATATAATCCCTATTGCAGTCACAACACCTTACTTTATATACTACACTGGGCTTCTTCAGATTCTCATTTTGTCCTTGAGATTGGAAAAGGTGTTACCTATTGTTAATATATGTTTTCCACAAATTTTAATATTGATTTGTTTCGACAGAATTTTTTCTAATTAATGTGATAGCTCTTGTATGTATGGCAAAGAAAAATAGTATTTTGTTATGTTATTTTCATCAAAGGTAGTGATATCTGGTGAAATTGTACCGTTTAGGTTTGTTTGATTGTTGGTTACTAGGGAGAGTTGTTGGGCAATTTCTCTATTGCTAAGTTCTACATTGATAGAGTTAAATAGGAATTTATTAATGAGCCATTCGGGGTAAGAATTTTCTTTTAACATGATTTTTAATTTCTTTAAATTTTTTGTTACGTAAGAGGGATGACATACTTTCTGCATTCTTTCTCTTAAACCAATAATTAAATTTATTTCAATTTTTTTTGTGTGATATGAATGAAAATTCATATATCTACCAAAATATGTTGGTTTGGTGTACCAATCTAGTTTTATGATAGTGTTTTCAGTTTTCTGAACCTTAGTATCCAGAAATGGTACAGCATTTCAATTTTCTGTTTCTATTGTGAATTGAATGTGGTTGTCATAACTGTTGAAAACATCTAAGATGTTTTGTGTTTTGTTTGTTGGGACAATAGTTATGATGTCATCCACAATTTTTCTTTAAAACGGTAGTTGGTATTCAAGTTTTGGAATGCATTCGTCTAGTAGATCATCCATCTCGTATTGAGATGATATGGGAGAGATTGTTGCTCCCATTCGTGGCCCAGAATTTGTTTGTAATAATTGTTCTCAAATTTGCAATAAGTTGAATCAAATATGAACTCTACAATTTCCAGAAACTGTTCTTGAGATAAATTAGTTTGATTAGTGATTTGTGGCCGGTGCTATATGATACTATTTTTAATTAAAATGTAAGGTATGTTGCTGTACAAAGATACAACATCCAGGCTAACAACCACATAATCTAGAGATATTTGTCTATTGTTAACAAAGTTGGCGGAGGCGAAACTATCACTAGTATAGTACTCATTGTTTTTATTGTACGCTCTGGTTAGTATATTTGTTACAAAAGCTGACAGCCGACTATTTGGTGCATTTACTGATGAAATGATGGGCCTTAATGGCATTGCATCTTTATGGATTTTTGGTGCACCATAAAATTTTGGTGATACTTGGTTATAAATAGTAAGCTGTTTGGCTTGTTCTAAAGTAAAGTTTTTTTGATTTTTTAAGTTTACTTACAATTTTGTTAGCTTTTTGTTGCAGGGTAGATTTAGGGTCTCTATTAAGAGAATTATAATATGTGTTGTCATTTAATATTTCTAGATATTTATTTATGTACTCATCTTTTTTGATTATTACTGTTACATTCCCTTTATCTGCCCTTGTGATTAGTAGGTCATGATGCGCTTTAAAAAAATTTTTTGTTTTGAAAAATAAATGCCTTAGGTAATCGTTATGAACTGGTTGACTGATAAAATTTGTTAAAGCATTGGTTACCTTTGATGTTATGATATTTCTACTATTTGCAGGATACATGTTAAGAATGTTTTCCACATCTGCTAGCAGTTTTTTGATGTTAATATCTTGTCGATTAGGTTTGATACTGAATTTATGCCCAAGAGATAAAAATTGTTTGATATCATTTGGTATGTCACATCCAGAAAGGTCTCTTATCCAATTTTCTTTAGTGTTTATTATACTATTATGTTGTATAGTCTTTAAGTTATTAAGTTTTTTCAAAATAATTTTTTTAATGTGTTTGAATTTTCTTTCATATGAGTTATTTTGAAATTGGAAAAATTGTTTGAGTGTTTCTCTTGGAAGAATTGAGTCTTTCTAGTTGTTTCATTCCTTTAATTGTGTTGTTAGTTTCGAAATTAATAATCTTTCTGTCCAACCTTGAGAAAAAATCCATCGTTTCCTGTCCATTCCTGCCATTGTTCGTTTCAATTAGTTGTGGCAAATTTTTGGTATTATTTTTGATATGTTTTGGAGTTATGCCTTTGGACCTGCAACTTAATAAAAAGATTCTTCTGTTCTTGAGAGACGCCATTTTGTTGTTCAGAGATCCCCATTGTTTTAAAAGTTTTACAGATTCCACTCCATACTACCATTGTATATATAAAGTAAGGTGTGATGACTGCAATAGGGATTATATAGGACAAACATCAACTGTTCTACAGGATAAGATAAAAGCGGAGGTAAAACTAACAAACTATCTCTACTAATCCTAAAAATTGTGTGATCGTTCCGAAAATAGTATTTTAAGTAGGTGGCTAAAAAGGTGTGTGCACACGTGTATAAGACACTCTTTAGCCATGAGTTATAGTCAAAGTAATTTTTATACCCTCCATAATATGAGCTTAGTTTTTTACCAAATTTGATTGAGCCCATAAGCCAGAGTAGAGTAGGAAATTGTATCGTTGTCTAAAAAATATCTAAAGCTGTATTTGATCTCTTTAAAACAGTATCAGATCTGATCAAAGTTGTATCAGTCCTATCTAAAGCTGTATACACACCTGTTTAAATCAGTACCAGAATTGTCTGGGGCTACCAGCCGGAGGCATGGGGATGCAGGTCAAACTATCTCTACTATTTTATATAACAAGTGGCTTAAAAGATATAGTTTTAAAAAGTGTGTACACAAACATATACACACTGTTTGACCGCGAGTTATAGTCAACATAATTTGTATTCTCTCCCTAATATGAGCTTAGCCTTTTACCAAATTTTAATGAGCTCATAAACAAGAAGTGCAGAATAAGAAAATGTAGCGTTGTATAAAAGATATCTAAAGCTGTATTAGATCTCTTCAGAGCAGTATCAGGCCTGACAATAGCCGTATCAGTCCTATCTAAAGTTATATGCACACCTGCATCATACCTGTTTAAATAATTATCAGAAATGTCTGACGGTATCAGCCGGAGGCACGTGGATGCAGAACTTACAAACTATTTCTACTAGCCTTAAAAACTGTGTGATCGTTCCGAAAATAGTGCGGTGTATTTCATCCACCGACTCACAGGTAGCAGCACCAACCAATAATCAGCCAACATCTCACCGCAGACTCACGATCCCTTCTCGCTTCAAATAATAGTTCTAAATAAGAACAAGGCAGGGTCTGCGATGCCTTACTGAAGAGTCCAATAGGTAGACTCGGGACGAAACACAAAAACGATGCAACACTGCGCCAAATTGGTGACACCGATCTGATATGAACACGCACGAGCACAAGGCCGCAACATGGAACGCCTTTCCATTTCTGGCACGAGACTACCGACTCACTGGTACATTTCTCGGTAAGTAGACCCGGGACGAAATGCAATAATGATGCAACACTGCGCCAAAATAGTATTTTATATAATAGGTGTTTTTTGCGAGTATAAAAACAGTGTATAGCCATGAGTTATACATATTCAAAAGTGGTGTCATTGTCTTCCATTTTACTTTCTTCAATTGGCACGAAAAATATGAGAGGGACTATCGCGTTTCTGTCTGGATCAAATGCGTAAAAACGCCCAAATGACTCCCTGAATCTAAATTTGACTACACCAGATAGTTTGGAAATATGAACAAACAAATGAGAAAATGGACCAATATCTTGGCGCGAACAGAGCTACGACATGAGGTAGATGTGTTATGGGTGAACGATTGTACTGCATTTCTTCGACTTACTAAACTTAAATTATGAGAAAACTAACTAAATATCTTGACGTCAAACAAAGGCTCATGTTTTTGGCGCCAAACTCAAGCAGAGCGGCGACTGATGGCCGATGCGTCACGGTTGAATGCTTGTAAGGCACTAAAATCTAATTTCTGCAGAAGTGGAACTGCGTGGACGATTTCATTAACGCATTGAGAGGGTAGAAAAATGTTCTCCCTTTATTTGACATATTGTTATTTACATAACATTGACGGAGACAAAAATATATTAAATTTAAACGATTAAAATCGTTTTGCTTGATGAATAGTGACAACTTGTTTTCCAGCGATTGTTTCATATAATGGAATCTATTCGGATTTTAGTTATGGCTCAATCATACAGGGTGTTTTCACCAAACCATACGGTGAAAAACGACATGTTACTTATACTTGTTGAGGTGTTTCCCCAATACTTATGTTCCATTACAATGTTCTCAATAGTCATTAGTAAAGGTCGTTATTACAAAATCGAGACGTCGTTTTTAACCGATTATATAAAGCCATATTTTTGCTTATCTGCAACAATTAAGAGAAAAATGTTACTTTAATTAACGGCGATAAAAGGCAATTATTTCTACTTGTACGAGTAAGTAGATATTTAGGGATTGAAATCTTTATGGCCATTATAATACGAATGTATTCTCCAGCTGTTGTGGTAGAAAGGATATGGTAGTCAAAATATGTCATAAACATATTTCTCATCCCTAAGCTCCCAAATCTTACCCTCATCAGTCTGACCGTCCGGCCACTTTGATTTATTCAATGAAATATGCCTGAAAATAAATGACTTTTGTTTGACAAATCTTTGGGGGACTAAGGCTTCCAGAGATATATCTAGCGCTAGTTCATTTTATTTCATAACAAAACCGTAAGGTGTAGGTACATTTGCACAATAATTTTTAGCTGACCGCACATTGAACACGTATCCCTTTCGAATTATACCCACATTTAAATTCGAATAATTGCCAAGTGTGGCAGAAAGCACTTGCTCCTATAAATAATTGTTCGATTTACAGTTGGTTGTTAAATTTACGGCAACTGTGACCAAAATGGACAACGGACATATTGTATTTCAACACTATCCAGAAATGAATGATGGTACATTGTTAGTTGGTGCATGCTCGTGAATTACTGCGAGTTGCTTTCACCCGGACAGGTCGAATGAATTTGAGATAATTACACTAACGCTGCCATACCATTTCGGGGAGTTGAGAAATTTCGCCATACTATTCGTCAACTGAAACGGAGAATGCACCGGACTTAACAAGAAGTGTAACAATAGCGACGTTTGTCATTCTTAATTAATTGATATCGGTCGAGTAGTGCTAATCCTAAATAATTAAATTATGTTTCTTTTATTGGCTGGCCACCTTCCTCTAAGAAGCTTGTAATTGTGTTGCTTGAAGCAGTTCAACTAAGCCAAAGACTCTTATAATGAAGCTAATTTTACTACTTCAAATGATTCTTTTAAAACTTGTTGGATAGGAGAATGGTTACAGAAGCAGCTCTCCTTTTTGTTCATGAGTATACTGTATCCCACCTGTCTAATACTCTATCAGAACTATCTAAAGTTGAATAAAAACCTGATCAAAAGTTTTGTATTTAGAAGTATTGACAAGGCCCTCCCCAGGGGGCAGGTGATGCAGAACTTACATACTATCTCTACTAGCAGTAATTTTTATTATAGCGTTTTGAGCACACTGTGGAGAAGAACCGAATATATTAATTTTAAAACATTTGCAAGAGGATTATTCGCTTAATGGATTTCAACAAAAATAATTTTTGAGAAGATGACAAATACGATTTGAGAATTGAAAATGTATGAATAGCAAGCGAATGTGGTGAAGAAAGAATTTGATCTGAAAGTATTGTAATTATTTTATTATTACTAGTTATAAATACGATTAAATTACTGTAGAAATGAGCTGCCAAAACATAGTGATGTCCTGATTGGTGACGAACAACCATGATTATAAGCACTGCCATTGGCTTGGTGGGCATTAGCTTTGGCAATTATTTAATAAACATTTAATGCTTATCAATGGACACTATTAAACTGGCCATTTACTCGAAAACGACGCTACTGATCTGAAAGCGATTCTTTCCTTTCCAGTTCAAAATGCATGAAACACATACAATATTCTTTATTTTATGCATCTGAATCTAAAATGTATTTTATAAAGATATATTTAATTTTATACTTTGGAATCTAGACAAAGTTTTATGGAATAGGAAATAGGAAGATGTTATCGATAAAATGCTTTAAGGAACGAGCAGCTGTCTTGACTTTAAAATTTAGTTTTTGCATGGATGATATTGATGTTAGTAATTGAAATTTTAATAAGGACAAGTATCCTTTCAATAGCCCTATGTCCAAACGGTTAGTTTTCAAAAAAGAATTTTTTTAATCGTACGATTTTTTACAATTTTTAGCTCAACTCTGAGCGCCTATAGAAATCATATATTATGCAATAATAAGCTGGTAATTTCAAGATTTATAGAGAAGGTTTCTGCTCTATCGAATGGTTTAAGCCGCATTTTCCAACTGCATTTGGTTATATTTTTGAATCGCAATTTTTTAAGAGTCTGTAGTTTTAACTTTTTTTCGCAATTTTTTTGTGAAAAACTGGAAAACCAATATAAATATGATACTTAAACTTTCGGACTTGCTGAATTCGAAAATGATTACCGTTTTCCGTGGAAACGGATAGTTTTCAAAATACGATTTTTTTTAAGGAAAAAATACGGTTTTTTACAATTTTTAGCTCAAATTTGAGCGCCTAGAGAAGCATAAATTAAGCAATAATAATCTGGTAACAGTGTGAGGTTGCTGGTCCTCCATCGGGAGCCTCCCCAGGTGGCGGATAGGAGAACGCCTCTTGGAGAGGTGGTACCGGAAAATGAAATATCCGGGGCTGACCAAAACCAGCACAGATCTGAGTCCAGAGTGGGCGGCTGCACACAGCGTCTGTAGGAGCCGCTGAAATAAAAGCAGTGAAGGCAACAGGAAATCACATTGCTTATTTTTTTCCCAAGTAAATTGCTATGGCGAGAAAACCAGACACAACGGCCCCTAGTCCCAGGCAGCCCTTTGATGGGCAAGCGGTGCGAGGAATCTCCCGGCTCAAAATAGCAAAGTCCATACTAAGAATCGGACCGTGGAATGTCCGTTCACTCTACGAGAAGTTTGAGAATCTCGTTCAGGAGATTAACCGAATGAAACTGCAAATAACGGGTGTAAGTGAACTAAGATGCAAACACGAAAATGACACCTTATATTACTCAGGAGGTAATGATGACGAGCCATACCACAGGGATGGGTGGAAATTTTTGTGACGGCAGAACTAACGAAATACGTACTAAACTTTGCCCCATAAAAGACAGAATATTACTACTACTTGTCCCCAAGCCCTTTTGACATTAATATACCCCAAATATATGCTCCGACTGCAGAGAGAAGGTACGACGACGAAGTTGAATCTCTGCATAGTTAATTAGACACAATAATGAAAACACTTAAGAACAGAAAAATTACATATGTCCTGGGAGACTTTAACGCGAAGATAGGTCAGGGTCGTAGATCGAACTTGGTGAGGGAATATGGCTTGGGTGAGAATAATGAGCGAGGTGACAGACTCTTCGAATTTTGCCAAGATCACAACATGGTGGTAACAAACACATGGTACAGCTTGCATAAACGAAGACTATATACTTGGAGAGGTCCAAGCGATAACTCAGCATACATTATAAGAAACCAGATTAATTATATATTAATTAACAAAAGATTTAGGAACTGTGTAAACAGGGTTACAACCTATTCTGGAGTAGATGTTGTATCTGACCATAACCCGCTGGTTGTTGCCGACACTAAAGCCAAACTTAAAAAACTAAAGAATAGCACCCAACACAATGAATTCAAACTGGCAGAAAGCAATACTGAACAATTGCATAAAGGAAATAAGAATCGACGACAGCGTGGATGTAGTTTGGAATCATTCAAGGAACTAACAAATAAGCTAATAACTGAACATACAGCAAGAAAAGACAAACCGAAGAAACAGAAATGGATGACATCCGAAATATTGCACCTCATGGAGCAAAGGCGGCAATATAAAACAAACCCAGAAGAATATAAAAGGAGACAAAAGGAAATAAAATAAAAAACTTGTATCGCCAAAGAAAACGAGATGAAGGAAAAGTGTAAGGAAATGGAAGACCTGGAGAATAAATATGACACTTTCAACATGTATAAAAAGGTCAGAGAAGTGGCAGGTTTATACAATAAAAATACCACTAATATGCTAGTAGACACTGAAGGCGAAAATATCTTAGATGAAAAAGAAATCCTTGGAACATGGTTCAAATACATAAATGAGCTGTTTGATGATAACAGACCGATTAAATCCAACTTCGATGACCACGCTGATATAGACGGAGAACCAGAAATTCTCAAGAGTGAGGTTCTATTTGCGATAAAATCTGCAAAAACCAAAAAAGCCACCGGACCTGATGACATCCCAATGGAGCTGTTACAAATGATCAAAGGGAAAACATTGGAATCTTGTTCAAACTGTACACGATTAGAGACATACCGGAAGATTGGCTGAAATCCATATTCATTCCAATTCAAAAAAACGATGCAGTGAGTATAGACTAATAAGCCTTTTGACCCACACCTTGAAGGTATTTCTCAAAATTATTCACGGGAGGATAAGATCCAAATGTGAGGCAGATTGGGATGAAACCCAATTTGGATTTAGGCACTGTTTGCTTTGAACATACTACTACAAAAATGTCGTGACCAGCGCAAGGACGTTTTTGTGTGTTTCTTTGATTACAAGAAGGCCATCGACAGAGTACGACATAAAAAACTTATAGACTTCCTAAAGAACATGGAGGTGGACAGCAGGTAATCACATTGTCATTGATATTAAAACCATTAATAAACTTAAATTTTTTCTTGCAGAAATATGAATTCGATTGATTAATGTTATTAAATTATGAGCAAATATTCTGAGTTATGCTGACTTGGTAGCGAAAATTTTATTATCTGGGCTTAAATAATATTTTAATATAATATCAATTTCTATAAAAGGTCAGTTGCCTTTATTTTTGCGTAATAGGACAAGAAATTGTTTATATAAATAATGTAAAGTATTCATGTTAAAAGTAAACATGAGAAAAGTAGACATAAGGAGTTTAATCGGGGACATTGAACGTTATTTGGAAAAGTCAGCAAGAAAGTGCAAGTTCGATAGTAATTAACCCTGATTGACATATTGGGCAAAAATAATAATGGCCGCAGTAAGTGGGCGGTGCAATAGTTGCGAAAATTGATGAATGTACAAGTTACCGCTGTTTTTGGGAAACAGGAGTATCGAATGACGTCTAAGTATGAATGGTTAGTGAGAAAACGAAACCGATAGGGAGAGTAAGTCGGAGTCGAGCGGCGAGAGCCGTTACGGCAAGTCGAGAGTTGGTGAAAGCTCAACTCGGGTTAGTTGACAGCCGTTACGGGTAGTCACGAATTGACGAAAGTCCAAGTCGAAAGTTGGCGAAATCCCAACTCGAGTGTTGACGGCCGTTACAGGTAGTCGAGAGTTGGCGAAAGTCCAACTCAAGTGTTGACAACCGTTAAGGGTAGTCGAAATTTGGCGAAAGTCTAAGTCGAAAGTTGGCGAAAGTCCAAGTCGAGAGTTGACGAAAGTTCAAGTCGGGAGTCCGAGGAAAAGTTGGCGTAAGTCTAACTTGCGGTCCTAAGTGAAAGTGTAAACAGAGGATCGAGAATAAGTGGCAGTCCAAGTCGATCGAGATCTAGTGGAAATCCGAGGCAGCCAAAGGCATTCAGTAGGAGAGTCTCCGTTTCGAGCCGAAACCGGTTGGGGGTTGGGGACTTGACGCGAGGACTATCCTAGGGTTGCTTTTAGGGAAAGAGAGGTGTAAGTCAATATTATTATATTATAAATTAAGTATCTATTAAGTTAACACCCAGCAACCCTTTAAAGTACCTCAGCAGTCCTAGCGTGACATGGAGGAGCAGCCATAGCCGCCAGCGTGACAGTATGAATTATTCTTATCGAAGAAGTAAAAACGCGAAAAATCTGTAATTGATTTCACATAAACGAATACATTTCACGTGTCAACAGCACGCTTTCTAACACACGAACGAAATTTCCGCCCGGAATGACAAACGATACCGACGAGGATTGATTAAAAATCGGCACGAACTTAAAGCAGAAAGCCTTAATGCAATTCTATTTATGTCGGGAAAGGAATCAACTATACGAATTTCGTTATGTCAATTTCAGTTTGCAACGATGACAGACCATCGATCAACCAGTTCTAATAATATACTCGATAATTTCGAAACAAAAACTGCAGTTTCCAGTTCAGTGCAAATTCACTCTATCGTAAAAAACTAAACGCTCTCTTGAAATATTCCAGTTTTTTAGAAAATTTTACGCAGATTTTGAATAACAATAAAAGCAGCTTGAATTTTGAAGCATATTGCAAGTATGTTTAATTTTCCAGATCACTGCACCTTTCAGTTATTACCACCGCTTGAAATTTACCACACTTAAAGCAAATTTTATTTAAATTTTGAATATCAATAGAAGGAGCTTTCGATATACTAAAGTATATCGAGAAATTTACCAGACTTATAGCAAATTGCTTGTAAATTTTGAATATCAATAGAAGAAGCTTACATTTTGAAGCATCTTGCAGACATGTTTAATTTTCCGGGTTACTGCATCTTTTAGTCATTATCCCATAAAGCTTTCTACATATTCTCTCTTTATCGTAAGAAATACTAAAATATATCGGAAAATTTTGAAATTTACCAGACTTATAACAAATTTTATATAGGTTTTGAATATCAATAGAAGATGCATGAATTTTGAATCATCTTGAAGGAATGTTTAATTTTCCAGATCACTGCACCCTTCAGTCATTATCCCATAAAAATTTCTGCATATTCAGTTTATCGTAAAAATACTAAAGTATATCGAGTAATCTTATAGCAAATTTTATGTAGATTTTGAATATCAACAGAAGGAGCTTAAATTTTGAAGCATCTTGCAGATATGTTCAATTTTCCAGATCAGTGCACCTTTCAGTCATTATCCAATGATGACTTCTACATATTAACTATAACGTAAAAAATACTAAATTATATCAAGAAATCTTGTAATTTACCTAACATATAGCAAATTGTATGTAGAGTTTGAGCCTCAATAGAAAAAGCTTGAATTTTGAAGCATCTTGCAGATATTTTTAATTTTCCAGATCACTGCATCTTTAGTCATTATCAAGTGAAAGCTTCTACAGATTTAATTTATCGTAAAAAATACTAAACAATCTCGAAAAATTTTGAACTTTTACAGCCTTATACCATATTTTATGGTTTAACACATTTTACAAAATTTTTTGATTGTTCAAATCGGTACATCTTTCAACCATTGACATTGTCAAACCTGTTCGAACTTGTAAACATTTGAACGATTTCGAATTCAATTACAGTGTGAGACGCAAGGCTTTATCGGTTACGAGAAAGCCGCCGCTCCAAATGAGGTTAAACCGTAAATCGTAATGAATGTGTGCCGAGAAATCCAATAAACACTTCCCGAAAATTGAAAGAGACGCTAGAATGGTTTTATTACTTTTAATTTTTATGGCTAAGCTCAGTGTCTAACAATGTAAGTTCTTTTCGGATATTTCCAAGCGAATGATAGGATTATCGATAAATGTCTTAAATTGTATTGTTCATTACCCAAAATTAATTGTACGTAATATTAAGGTTTTAAAACGTGTTAAGTATTATTACGTGCCCATCAGGTTCGCTTGAAACCCATTTTTCTCTTAAATATATTATTTGATAAACTTTAGTTATGATTATTTTTGTGCAAACGCAGCAGTAGTAAAGTTACCAACTAAGGCAATTCTGATCTTCCTTCCTAACCGGTTTTTTTCAGGGAAAAATTAGTAAGTTATTATTTAAATTATTCACTCCTTTCATAATTTAATTGTTGGATAATTAACTTCTTATGTTACTAACCGGTGAATATCTAATATCTAATAGAAATGCGTGATTCATTTGGAATTCGTTTACGTTATCCTCTCGCGGTTATGTCAATACAGTTGTTCCGATGTTTCCCAAGGAATTTAATTCTAATAGCCGCAAAACCGTTCCTGTCGAAACTAATTTTTTTCATCAGAAGCAATCAATTGACAAATGCGGAAACGCAAGGCATGAATTAGACGTAAAATAAAAAGCTCTTAAGACGATTGCTTTTTGAACGATTCGCCCATTCAGTACAATACATTTGCGCTGGTTCCCTGTTCAACTAAAGACCATTAAAATCATCCTTTTCCGATACTAAGGGAGACATTTTTAAAATATACAAGAACTCTATTTCCTTTTAACTGAATGCTTTTTAAAGCCCTAAGTGCGGTCTTGTTCAGAATGAACGAATAAAGCAAATATAATTTTTTTTTCTAAACATAACATGAGAGCAGCAGTTTAAACATTTTTCGAGTCAACTGAACGTCGTCCCAATTTATTCGTTCGTTGAAAATATATACATATAGTTTGCATTTTTGGTTACAACATTAGGGAGCTTTTGGATGGCAGCCTTGTATCTAGATAGATTGGAGAAGTCAATATAAATATAATTATAGGGCTATATAAGCCTAATTTTTAGATTTATTAACGCATTAACGTTGGCTAAGAGTTTCCCAACATTTTAATGTGGCCTTTAATAGTCAGTGGATCAGCAAAGGGCGTTCGGATACAATTTCAGCTATTTTTAGATGTAAATATTGATAAATAACCTGGCGTGGGCAGATATCCATCTCCAACCAAGTACCCCTATTAGGACTGTGAAATATGAAGGTTTATTTGATCTGTTGATGAATGGAAAATGTCGGTCCTCATTAAGATTTCCTGGCATTCATCCGCCGCTCTTCTTCAGCCTGTATGCAGATGCAAGGCTTCATGATCAGAACTAGTGAAGAACCCTGGTGGATGCGATCCTCAGTCGTAGTTTAACTCTGAGTCATTTCTAAGTCTAATTTGAAACACTAAGATATTAAATTTTCTTTAAAATATTTAATTATATTATTTTTCTTACCAAAAGTTTTGGAGTCTCGCGACTATCGAACTCAAAACCTCTGATCTGCTTTCAACTAATCCTTAGTTTTGCTTAGGTTAAATTAGCATTAATTACTAATTAACCAAGGGTTTCTTAACCTTAGCTGTACACTGAAAATAAACTGTGTCATCAGTTCAATAGGAACAAAGAAGAACCTTAATTATTCCGTAACTTTATAAAGAAGGCTAAAATGAATCATTTTGCTGAATGAATAACAATAACTAGCTCAAGCTCAAGTTTCTTAATGAAACTTATCGTTGTTTATTAAATTTATTCCGGGACCGTTTCGAGTAAATTTCGTTTGAGTAAGATTTATCTTAAATCTCGTTTCTACAAATTTTGAGAGCATTAATGCCAGCCTTTCATCGCACTCAAAGTGCAATTAGAATAAAATTGCTATGAATATTAAAAATTTTAATGGTTCGAATTTTGAGAATCTTTCATGCTCAGATTTAAAAGTTAAATTAATTTTCAAGTTCAAAGACACTGAATAAACTGATTGCATCTTGTTGAATATATTTTACAGCATAATCCTAATCTGGAGTAATGGTGGACTTAATTTTTTCCCATGTATTTTGAGATTTTAAATATAATAATAAACGCACCGATGTTGGCTAAGAGTTTTTAACGTTTCAGTTTAATATACTGCAAGGTGCACAATAAAAATAAAATAAATTTAGATAGACATAACAGACTTAGTAGATGTAAAGCACAGATTCTAGACTTGCTTCTGCTCTTTTCCAAAAACAAAAGCAAAAATGTGTGACAGCAAAAACAGCAAATGAAGCCTAACAGACTGCAACTGCTTATTTTGCGGGTTTTGCTGTTTTTGCTGTGTTTTGGAAAAGAGTGGGAGCTGATCTAGAACGAGTGCTTTACATCTACTTGGCTTAATCTTTATAATAATAAATCACATTTGAGAATTTAATTTATTCGGAAAAGATGAGCAAATCTAATTATTTGCTGAAACTGTAAAATAAGTTTCGTTTGTGCAAAAATTTGCGAGCAATGAAGCCACGGTTTGTGTACTTCAAAGTGTAATTAGAATAAAATAGCTATGAATATTAAAACATTGAAGAGTCAAGTCTAAGAGCGCCAACATTTGTAAGGAAAGATGCTCATATTAAAAATCAAATTCAATAAAACCATTATATAGGATTAGTTTAGTATATCTAAAACTATTTAATAAAAATAAAATAAAATATGTAATTAAGCCTCCACTATATTTGGAAGGATTAAATACAGTATTTCACTGAATAACAACCATTATAATCTTTATAATAAATCACCTTTGCATACTTAATTTATTCGAATATTTAATTTAACAATAATTCGTATATTAATTAATTAATTAAGGTCAATTATGCAGTCGAATAATATTAAATAAAAATGTCCCCAATGTTATTAAAGGAGAATAAAATAATCGTAATAACTATTTTCTTCTTATTCAAGCGGAACATTTTTTAATTAATTTTAGAGTCCAATCAAGCCTTCGCTTTAATCACTAAAATTCGTTTGAATAGCTTTATTATAAATCTACTTCCGATCGAATATCGTTCATCCATAAAGTGCCGCTCAGAATAAAATGACGAAGAATAATAAAACGTCAAGTGTGCTGCAGATGGTTTCGGAATTTCGAATTTGATTACACTGATTGTAATACTACTTTATTGCTTAAGTTTAAATTTAAATAGATGCTGTTAGCTTATCTTAGAATTTATTGAAAAGGAGTCGGATATTTTCTTCCTTATGTATAAATTAGTTTTTATAAAGATTTGGCAGCTAGTAGCACAGAGCGCAGGATAATCAAGTGAATATAAAATTATTTGTAAACAATTAATTAATAATTAATGTTTACGAGAAGTTCAATGAAAAATGTGCCTGCAAAAATTGGATTCCTCCCTCATAGACAGCTGAAGTTATTTTTCCAGATCGATTTCCCGTTGCTTCATATATTGTAAACTACTAAAACAATTAGTTAACATAATTCTGTTCTATCAAAGTATGGTTTTGAGTTTGGTTTATCTAGAGGAATTGGGAAGATGAATGCTACAGGGCATTGCTGATTATTACCAGGGCGACATTTGTAGGAACCAAGAATTTATATGTCAACTATTTTTAGGAAAGAAGTATATTTATAGGTTTTGTGACACCATTATTATATAGGTATAATTAATCTAAAATATTGTAATCTACTAAAAAGCATAAGCTACTAAACAAATATCACCCTGTCGCAAGTTTGAACTTGAACTTGGAGATTGTTATATAAACATTAAAGGCAAACTATAAACAACGCGAGCAGTCAACGGAAGCGACTTTGAACCTTATGAATGCAATGATCATCACTTTGTTTTATATAAATACGCTACCGAACCCTCAGTTCGGCAGACTTAGTCTCACCTCCAGCTCCCAAGGTTAGTCACTTGACGACTGCCTCCTGGGTTCTATCCGCTCCTAGAGTTAGTCATACGACTGCTTTAGGTTCCATTCCTTTCCTACTGCCGGTTAGTTACTTGACGACTGCTAGGGCCAGGGGTTGCACAACCTCCATAGTAAAGTCTTGACAAGAAGTTTGTCAGAGTGTTGAGAAAGACAAGTGTCTAAATAGTCAGTTAAAAAGTTTAGTGAAAGCTCTTAGTGCTCTTAAATAAAACCCAGCTCTTAAGAAAAACTATAAATTATAAGACAGTAAACAAAGACCTATGAACAGTACCTCAAATCGAGAAAACATGCGCACCGTAGTAATCGGGTATAATAGAATCTCATTTTCTCTGACCAATAATTGTTGTTAAAGTTTTATCGTTAATACATTGTTATTGTTATAAACTAAACGTGCTTACTTTGTCATCTCTTCTTACCCCACGTGACGCGATCCCGGTCTACCTCAGTTACCCCCCGGCACGCTAAACAAGGCGTGTCCTCACGAGTAGAACATTCAGTGGTAGATTAAAGGAAGCATTGAGACACCGTCATTGTACTAATCGCGACGAGGCTCTTCTCTGAGAAGTTATTCTTTAAATAAACGAGCTACCCCTAAAATTACTCGTGACAATATTACTAGCATCAGTAATAATGGTGTAATTGAAAATCGCTATTTTAATTATCAGATTTTATTATTAATTTTATTAATTAAAAGGTCAACAAGGAAACCATGACAACTAAACACAAAATTTCACATCTCTCCTTCTTTATCATCTCTTTTCACTAGACGTAGATCGATCCTAATCTGAGCTCCATAAAGCCCCAAACGCAAACGTGGCGTGAGAATGCTACTAGTATTTAAATAGATAAACTGTAGACAATTAAGTCTCTCTCAGTATCTCAGCGTGTGCCAGTAAGCTGCTTGTATGCCAGCAACATCACCAATAAAACAGCAATCGTTAAACTAATTACTTTTAATGAAAGTATTAATAACAGTAAAAACAAATTAAGATTACAAATTATTGCATCATGCGAAACGTAAAACAAAACGAATACGAGAAAATAGGGTTAAGGTTGTCACGTACAAAGTAGTGTCTAGAGTCCTGCTAAGCTGTAGAATTGCTCATGCATTAAGGTTCGTTTACACTTACACTCCCCCTCAATTCTACATTAATTAAAAGTTTTTACACCCCACATGAATCTTAACACCTACACAAACTTAAAACTAAAAAGCTAAAAACAATTCTAGTGAACACAAACGCCAATATGTAATCACCCAAGTGACTCATAACTATAATACTATATAGTATGATGTCCTAAATTTAACTTGATACAAAAATAATTAAATTTTTCCTTAACAACAGCCTTGGTGAATACATCTGCTGTTTGCTCATTAGTAGGAATATAATCAAGATTTATTTGATTATTCTCTAAGCAATCTCTTAAAAAGTGGTGTCGCACATCAATATGTTTAGTCCGTTTAGTCTCCAAAGTGCTAACCATCTTGATGCATGATTGATTATCCTCATAAACTTTGATAGGAAACACAATACAATCTAAAATTTCATTTAATAAAGTTGCTACAAACAAACATTCTGTTACACAAGCAGAAAGTGCAACATATTCTGCTTTTGCACTGGATAAAGACTCAATAGACTGTTTCTTTGATTTCCAAAATACAACATTGTTATAAACATTTATACAAAAACCAGTAATAGTTTTTCTGTCATTAGGATCATTGGCAAAGTCTGCATCGACATAAGCAGATAAAATATGACATTCAACCGAATCTGTTTTCTTATACTTAAGAACATAATTTTCAGTGTTTTTTAAGTACCTCAATACACCTCTTATGTGCCTCAATGTTCTTGATTAAAAAAGTTTTAATATTGACAGAAATATGTCACTGCAAAACAGAGATCTGGTCTAGATTCAAGCATTACATACATTAGACAACCTACTAGTTCCCTATAAGGTAAATTGTTATGTTCAAAAGTGTCATTTCTATTTAGAACCAACTTAGGCTGTATAGGCAGATTAGAAGGTTTGCAATCTGCCATACCAAAAGTAATCAATATTTTTCTTATTAAATTAATAGTTAAATAGTTATCATATTTACTAATTGATAAGCCTAAAAACTTGAAAGATTTCCTGATAGATCTTTCATTTTAAATATTGATATAAGTTTGAATTTTACTTCATTTAATAAAGACACATTCTTGGATACCAAAATCAAATCATTAACATGAAATAGGAGATAAACATTATCACTCAGATGCAAACAAGGATCAGCTTTAGATCTACAAAAACCTATGTTTAATAAATGTTCATTAAGCTTATTATACCAATATTTAGGTGATTGGCGCAAAGCATATAATACCCTTTTTAGTTTGCATACATCATTTTTTAAATTTACATTAAGACCTTTAGGAATTTCCATAAAAACATTACTTTTGAACTCAACTCACCATTTAAAAGTGCATGTTGTTCGTCTAACTGCTGAATTTGCATGCTGTCCTGAACACTAAGTGACAACAAAATTCTGATGCTTAATATTCTAGCAACAGGAGCAAAAATCTCTTTTTGCACTTCACTTTGCTTGAATCCTCTTGCCACTAAACGCGCCTTTTTCACTTGTTTGCCTTCTATTTATTTTTCCTTAAAACCCACTTGGAGTCTATGGTTTCTTGGTCCTTAGGCCTTGGCACAATGTCCCATGTATCACAACGCTTTAGTGAGTTAAGTTTTTGAGCAATGGCTTCCTTTAGAAATAGCTTCTTCGTAGCTCTCCGGAACTTGAGGACTGAAGTCACCAACTGATAAGACTGCAAACAGATTATGCTCTAGTTCATAATCATTCAGGTATGCTGGGAGTTTCACTTTTCTCTTGCTTCTGGTTTGAGATTCATTTTCTTCATCCTCCTGTGGACTTTCGTTATGTGCATGCTCCTCTTCTTGGATTGGCCCTGGCTCGCTAACATCTGGGGGTTCTTCTAGGATAATATTGGGTATAGGTGCCTCATTAGCCTTAACAGTTCCATCAAACACCACATTTCGTGCTGTCACCAAAACTTCCTTGTCTGGATTCCACATTCGATAGCCATTATTTGTGTAACCTAACATATATAACTTCCTACTTCTGGAATCTAACTTTCCTGCCAACTCGCTCTTAGGTACACAAATATAACCAATGGAACCAAAAACTTTAATTTTGTTAAGGTTAGGTTTTTGACTATACCACAATTCTGCTATAGTAACTCCCTTAGCAAGAACAGAAGTTTCTGTTCGATTAATTAAATAAATAGCTGCCAAAGCAGAATTACCCCAAAAAGTTTTATCTAAAGTCGAATCAAAAAGCATATATCTAGCGTTTTCCATAATAGGTCTATTAAACCGTTCAGAGACACCATTATGTTGAGGCGTATAGGGGATTGTATATTCCACAGAAATACCTTTCTGTTTACAGAAATTTTTAAAAGCAAGTGATGAATATTCCCCACCATTATCGCACCTCAGTCTTTCAATTTTATTTTGAAATATCACCTCAACTTTATTGACATAATCCTTGAAGTGGTCCAAGACTTCACTTTTATTTTGCATTAGATAACACATTGTAAAATGTGTGAAATGATCTATAAAACTCACAAAATATTTCATACCATTATAAGTAACAGGGTTTATTGGTCCACAAACATCTGAAGATATAACTTGCAAAACCCTTTTAGGCTTTCTCTCTTCACTTAATATTAAGTAAGGCATTTGATATTGTTTCCCTATTAAATATTTCACAGATTTTACTGGTAGGATATTTAGAGGAGTGACCCATGCACCTATGCCACAAATCTGGGTCATTTTCATTAGTTACATAGGCTTGCCCTGATTGAAGTTTCCAACCAAATTTCCCTGCATAAGACTGTTCCCATTGTTTTCAATTACAACCTTATTTTTACGAAACAATATTTTCAAATTTTCATCCTGCATAGTTTTTAGAGATAACAGATAATGCGATAGGTTTTCACATCCCAAAACATAAAAAATTTAAATCTTCTTACCTTCGGCAGTTTCTAGTTTTAGGGTACCTTGTCTATAGGCAATAAGAGCTTCTCCTTTCTTTGCAACATTGATTTTAATATATACTTCCTTTGTGTCCGTCAAATATTTCCCAACGGTATTATTTACTAAATGATGTGTGTGTAGCTCCGCTGTCTACTACAAATATAATGTTAGTACAATTTAAATTTATTAATGCGCTTACCGAAGTATGGTCAATTAAATTTGATATAAACGCTATATCCTGCTCCTCTGTGATGTTACAGTTACCCTTGTTAGATAAACTAGGACATTCTGTTTTTTTATTCCTTTTTGTCCACATTTAAAGCATTTAAATGGAAAAGACTTACTTCCATTGTCTCGGTGACTCCCAGTTCCAGGGTTACTCCTGTCAGTTCCACCACTTGAATTGCCCTACATATGTCCAAAATAATTTTTCTTTTGACCTCTTTGGCACTTGTGTCCACTGTAAAACACCTGCCCTGAAGACTCCTTATTTTCTTCCTTATTCATCACCTGCCTTGCCTCTTCCATGAGCAACTGGTTTTTCACAAAGTCTAAAGTAATTTTGGACTTTTCATGTGAAAAAAGAATATCAATTGAGGTCGTTACCGCCTGATAACTTTCAAGCATAGATGATAATAACTGGGTGACAATCTCCTCATTGTTGTTCAAATTACCCCCATTCGTTTTGATGTCGGTGCTAGTCTTTTCGAATTCAAAGAAGAAATTACTTAGCTTTTCGGTACCA
>MU182740.1:288951-303376 GCA_016904865.1 Pissodes strobi
TACATTTACAAATTGTGAAAAATATGAAAACACGACAGATGAAAAAACGCAGGCTAAGAGCTTTAAAGTCAAACTGATTTGGCTGCTATCTAAATATTATATAATATCTCGATAGACTCTTAACTGAGGGGATATTTGGCTCTTCCAGAAGATTCTATCTGCTGAGCTGTGGATGAAGCTGCAGCACAAAGTTTTTGATCTGTCTTATAGAGAGCGGACGTAAAGGCCTATCTAGGCAAAATCCATATTTCTATTAGGAGATTCAGGTGAGCGATTGAGACCACGATTAAACTCTAGGCGCCCCATTACTAACACTGGACAGGTCGATGGGCTCAACTTGTATGAATATATCATGTTATATAATTTCCTCTCTAAGAAAGCATATTTTCCGAATCGTAAGCCTAATCTGGAAGTAGGAAGCTTAAAATTCAATCAATCGATATCCTTGTGTAACAGCTGCAGTTCGCTTTTGAAAATCATATAAAATATATTCCAAGTCCAGGCCATTGATAACGATGAAGAAGATAACATACATGTGAAATGGCCACAAATTTCCGGCACGTTAGAAGTGTGTAAAAGCATAGCCTAATTTAATTAGGACAAACGAACATTCATAAATGCCTTCCTCACCTGTGAATGTGGTTGAAGTAGCTCGTAATTTAATATTATACCTATTAGTATAAACGCTCTAGGTTATGAAAATTAACTTCAATTTAAACTTTGCAAGCGCCGGCCGCCTTAAACTAATATACATATAGCTAGACGTAGTAGTGTATGATTTATTGTTTTCTACTCCCGTATATTAATGTATATCGTGTAATTTGACACCCCGGTGCATAAAGTGCAATATATTTCCCTTATGGGCCTTATTTCACGCATCCGTCCTCAACAGACCATGTATTTACGCTCACAACTTAAAAACAAATAGGTGATTGTCATTTCGCGGCAACTGTCACTAAAAATAGTTGTGTATTGGGTTGATGACATTTATTTTCATTTTAAATAAAGTCGTAGAGAATTTATCGTATCGTTTAAAAAGATAAATTATGCACTCCTTGAAATGAGTATCTATCAGAGATTCGAAATATTTCTAATAAACAACAATTTGGTAAAGACTCACAATGGTGGCTATAACAATCAACTTAAACAGATTTAATGAAGTTTTCCAACAATCGTGCAGTTGGTTTATTATAATAATTGATGCATAACTAGATTTAGCAAGACAGGGAATGGGCCAATATATTTTTCCTGTTTAGGAACTTAACTGTGCGAATGAAAAGGCAGTAATTAAACTGGTGACATACATACTCACTTTACGTGTCCGGGCCACCAGCTATACTTAAAATTTCCAATAATTAGCCAAGCGTATAGCGTTGTCATTTGTTGAGATTAGGTCCTCCTCAGTGCATATATCCCCGATATTGGGACAGACAAGTAGATGTTGTTGGTCCTGGATTACGCCACATTCACAGTGATCATTCTCTTTATATCCCAATTTTTTTAAGTTATTTTTGCATCGCGGAATGCCTGCTCTTATCCGGTTTAGTGACCTTCATACGGGGTACGGTAGGTGATGCCCTGGTGCCATCTCTTCTGTGGGTTCAATATGACTTCTGTCCACAGCTTCGCGTCACAGAAAAGTTCTTCGTGTCTCCGCTGCCACATCCAAAGGGTCTGTCATCTGCATGAAACTACGGTGAGACTTCAACCTTTTTTGTTGCAGACGGTAACCATATAAGGGATGACGGTGGTTGATAGTCTGTTTTATCACTTCTTCCTCGGCTGCGACTATCTTTCTAATGGATAGTGGAGCTATGCTCACAATGAAGTAAATTTCTCGTATCTGTGTTGGTTTTAGGCATCCGGACACTATTCGCCCAGTTTCATTTAGTGTCACGTCAATCTTCTTAGTATGTGCCGAGCTTAATCATACGGGCGCAGCGTATTCCGCCGCAGAGAACCATAGTGCAAGGGCAGAAGTTCGGAGAACGTGAGGTTGGGCTCCCCATTTTGTGTTGGTAAGTTTTCGAATTATGTTATTTCTTGGACATACTTTTCCTTTTGCCTCACTGCAGTGTTTCCGGAATGTTACCGTCCTGTCGAGTCGGATACCTAGATACTTCGATGAGTCTTAAGGTGAAAGGCGCATATATTGGTCTTGGATGGGTTGGGCCTTAGAAAGTTTTCCGTGTAGTATCTGGCCAGGTCATCAAAAGCGCGTGTTAGTTTGCCTTCCATCTCTCCAAAAGTTCTTCCCTGGGCTGCGACAGCTGTATCTTCAGCATAAATAAAAAATCTGGTTTGTTCACTTATAGGTAGGTCGTTGGTGAAGATAATATATAGCAGGGGCCAGGACACTACCCTGAGGTAGACCATTTTTCTGGTTCCTCCAATGACTCTTTCTGGATTCTAGAGTTACGAAGAAGCGTCTGTTTTGCAAAAGGCATTTCACCAGTTCAGTTAACAGGAAGTCCTTTGTTATGTCCTAGATTTTAGTCGACAGTTGCTGGTGGTTGACAGTATCGTAGGCAGCGGGCAGGTCTGTAAAAGCGGCCCCGGCTATCAGCTTTTGCTCAAACCCATCCTCTATATGTTGGGTGAGACTTACAGTTTGGCCGCAGCAGGATTTATCAGGCATACACCCCGCCTGCTCTGATAAAATTTTAGCTTCGACTGTGCCTCAAATGTAATCAAAAACCATTCTTTCCAGCACCTTGTCCAAATAGCAAATAAGTGATACAGGTTTGAAGTGTTTGGGCTCCGTTGGTTCCTTTCCCGCTTTGAGAAGGGCTACTACTTTTGCCTTCCTCCCCACCTTTGGTATTTACATATTAATGATGCAGTCATTCATCATTGGGGCAATCCAGTTTATGGCTACAGGACCAAAGTGCTTGTGGGGATGTCATCCAGGCCCAATGCCTTATTGTCCTTCATATGATGGATCACTTCTTCGCTACTAAATGACATGGCAAGTTAGTCGTTTTCATTGGCAGCGTTGATTTTGGTTTTATTAATTTTAGATGTTACTTTGCCATTTAATAGGAGACGATGAGCAATCTGGTCAGATGTTATCGCAGTCAAATTTGGCGCCAGTGTCGTAGGATCATTGCTAAGATTTTTTTATCAATTTCCACGCTCGTCTACTACTTTGTTTCATATCCAGACCTGTCACCAGCTTGTACCATTTTTCAGTTCCCGTTGTGGATACTGCTTGTAGTACTTCTCCTGTTTGAATTCCCTCTTCTGAGAACGGATCATTTCCATACATAGTTTGGTATCTTTCACGTAGTTTTTTAGATTCGTGTGTTGGGATAAATTTCCTGGATACCATCCTTATCGCCCGAACAAAGTTGTCATAAAATTTATGACTTGGTTCCAAGTCGGTGAGTTCTCGGTCTGGTCTAGTGTTTCAGTAAACTTTTGCCATCTTGCCTTTTTGAAGTTAAATCTTCTTTTAAAAGGAACCAAGTCAGGTCTTACAGCAGCACTAATTGTAGAGGTTATAGATCTGTGTTGCGTTCTCGGGAGTGAATTTCCTACAATTTTTGTTATTTGAACGCTAATTCTGTCTCTGATAAAGATGTTATCTGGGTTGTAGTCTCTACGCCATCTTCCTCTATTAAAAGATGGGGACTGCTTTGAGTCGTGAATCAGTTTGAGGTTCATTCCTTCTGCCCATTGTTCCAGTCTTTCGCCGTTGGCATCGGTGTGGCAGTTAACATCACCCATAACGATTCTTATATTCTGGGAATTACAATTTTTTGGTTCCACAAAGGCAAAAGCGACAGGTGGTGGTTTATAAATTGAAGTTACCGTGCATGAATTTATTTCAATGGTAAGTATTTCGAAGTAATTTTCATTTGTTAAATAGGCAGAGTTTATACCTATGTCCGGCTTAGCGAAAACCGCACTTCCATATTGTTCGTGGGGCCTCTCTCCTATAAGGTTCATTCCGTGGACCTCTCGTCTACAACTTGCAATCCCTCGATGTGTGACTGAGAAGGAATTCCTTATCTGCTGATAAGCCTTCAATGTTAATTGAAGTAGTCACCAATGCAGGCTTTGATAAAAGCCGTTTTGATGAATCCGGTTGTGTTGATGCTGGTGCTCCGGTGTTAGAAGGATTAGCCGGCATTAGGTCGTTTCCAGGGGATGCCCGATGGCTTTCAGTTTTTGATTACAATCTCTTGCATTCAAGTTTTGTTTACAATCTTCATGGAGGCTCCGTCCTTTTCCCGCACTGTTCAGATATCAGACGTCGATTTTAATAAACCCAGTTTTAGTCTACTGACTGCCAATTTTTGAAGTGTAAAGTTCATGACATGTTGCATTAAAGAGCAGAAAAAATATAATCCATGTTTGTCAAAAAGAAGATGTGAATCATACACTTACAAATTGTGAAAAATGCTTATACTTTTGTACGCGCAGTAAGGCATTAACGTATCATTTAAAAAATATAAATTATGCACCCGTTGAAATGCGTATTTATCTAGGATTCGAGATTCTTATAATGAAACACAACTTGATTAGAACCCACAATACCTGCCCTAACAATCGGCTTAAATAGATTTATTGAATTCTTTCAACAATAGTGCAGTTGGTTTATTATAATTGATGCATAACTAGATTTAGATAAGCAGAAAACAGGCCAATATATTTTTCCTGCATAGGAACTTAACTGTGTGATTAAAACAGACAATAACTAAACTGTTCAGATTTCGGACGTCGATTTTAATAAACCCAATTTTTGCCTACTGTAATGCCAACATTTTTGAGGTGTAAAGCTTACGGCAAGGAAATGTTACCATTAGAGAGCAGGAAAAATGTAATTCACGTTCGTCAGAAGGATAATGTGAATCATACATTTACAAATTGTGAAAAATGCTTTTACCAGGGTACGCGCGGTAAAAATTAACACATCATTTAAGAAGATAAAATATACACTCCTTAAGTATCTATCGGGACTTGAGCTATGTCTAATAACCCACTATGGCGGTCCTAGCAAGCAACTTATATAGATTTATTAAACGTCTTCCAACAATCGCGCAGTTGGTTCATTATAAATACTGCATAACTAGATTTAACCAGGCAGGAAACAGGCCAATATATATTTCCTGCATAGGAACTTAACTGTGCGACCGAAACAGGAAGTAATTAAACTGCTCGGATGTTAGAAGTCGATTTTAATAAAACCAGCGTTAGTCTACTGCTTTTCCAGAATTTTTGAGCTGGTAAAGCGTACGACCGTGAAACGTTACCATAAAAGAGCAAGAAAATTATAATTCGCGTTCTTGATGCGCGCCTTGAAATGAGTGTTTATCAGGGATTCTAAATATATGAATAAATATATCTAATAAGCCACAATTTGCTTAAAACATACGATTGCGGCCTTAACAATCAACTTAAATAAACATAATGTTCCTTTAGTGCCCAATCATTTACCCTATACTTAAGATGTCCGTGTTAGATACGTATTTGTTTATTGTTGGCCCCGTATAATGTGAAAACTGTAACCCTCCGTAAAGTGCTTAGGTCATAAAAAATCTACATGAAATAGGCTTTCCGAATCTGATACGCTCGTAAAAATCCGTAATTTCGTTTTCCAGTTATAGCATTTTAAAAATGTTGTTGCCAAAGTTTGTTGTTTAGTAGTGTATCTAAGGCCAAAGGGCTTAAATCCAAAAACTGACAAAAACGTCCAGAGAGATTGATAGGTAATAACCCATATTGTAATGTCTAAAAAAAATACTGCTGAAATGGCACACACACAAACTTTTTGATTTTTTGCATTACTTTATTGATATATCATGATAATATCAATACTACTGAAAATTTATGGCATGTAGCTTAATCCCAAAAAAACGTGCTCTCAAAATCCGCAAAGCACGTTCAAAAAACTTTATTTTTAAAAAAGTTACAGCAGTTTGAGAATATGGCTAAACATTGAATGGACCGAACTTTATGTTGACCAGTTTAGATTTATTGATTTCTTCCAACAATCCTGAAGTTGGTTTATTATAATTAATGCATAACAAGATTTAGCAAGTCAAGAGACAGACTAATCAATTTTTTCCTGCTTTGGAACCTAACTATGCGACTGAAACAGGCAGTTATTAAATTGCTCAATTGCGTAAAAGAAAATGTGAATCACACATTTACAAATTGCGAAAAGTATGAAAACACGTCAGGTCAAAAATCCAGGCTAAGAGCTTTAAACTCAAACTGATTTGGCTGATAACAAAATATATTATCTAAATATCTCCTTAGACTCTTAACTGAGGAGATATTTGGCTCTTCTGGAAGATTCTTTCTGCTAAGCTGTTGATGAAGCTGCAGCACAAACTTTTTGATCTGTACAAATCCATATTTCCATTAGGAGATTCATGTGAGCTATAGAGAGCACGATTGAACTCTTGGCGCCCCACTACTAACAACAGACAGCTCGACGGACTAAACTTGTATGAATATATCATGTTATATAATATCCTGTCTAAGAAAGCATACTTACCGAATCGTCAGCATAATCTAAAAGTGGGTCTTAAAATTCATTCAATCGATATCCTTGTGTAACAGCTGAAGTTCGTCTTCGAAAATCGAATAAAATATACTCCAAGTCCTGGTCATTGACAACGATGAAGCAGATAACATACATGTGCATTGGCCACAAATTTCCGGCAAGTTGGGAGTGTGTAAAGGCATAGCCTAATTCAATTAGGATGAACGAACATTCATAAATGCCATTTTCACCTGTGAATGTAGCCGAAGTGGCTCGTAATTTAATATTGTACCTATGAGGTTATGAGAATTAACCTCAATTTAAGCTTTGCAAGCATAGCCTTAAACTGATATACATATGGGTAGACGTAGTAGTGTATGATTTATTATTTTTGTACTCCCGTATATTAATGCGTAACGTATACTTTCACGTCTCGGTGCGTAAAGTGCAATATATTTCCCTTATGGACCTTATTTCACGCATCCGTCCACAACATCCCATGCAATTACGCTCAGAACTTGAAAATAAATAGGTGATTGTAATTTCGCGTCAACTGTCACTAAAAACAGTTGTGTAATTGCGTTGATCATCTTTGTTTTCATTCCAAATAAAGTCCTAGAGAAGTATAATGTGCAACACATACGGTTCTCCTCCCTGCTTTTCCTTATACTTAAATATAAAGGTAAAATGATTACGGAGAGCACTTTCGAATCAAGAGATGAATTATTCAATCATGAATTCAAAGTGGTTTTTTAGATTGATATCAAATAAAAACGAAGTCATACGCACTGAGTGAACTGCTTACATGTTCTCGATGACCCTTGTCTATATATGTTGCAAAAAAATCTCCTTATCGAGTCGATACTTAAAACCGCGAAGCCTGCTCCACTTCTCATGTATCCACTCATCCACGCTCATTAACCAGACTCCGCCTCGGCGGCAACATAATAAATCTACGCTTTATTCGGAGTACCTGGACCGCTAATTAATTTAAAATATACACGGCATATCCACAAGTGCTACAGGGGTAATCGGACAATATATCTGCCGCTCAACATGAACGGGAAATTAATTTGAACCAGACATGCCACGAGGCATTGCCCTCGCCAGGAAGCGAACAAGAGGATATTACTGAACACGTTTCGATAATTAGGATAGTAATTTCGAATTGACTGATAAAGCATAATGTAATATGGTATGGGAATTGGAAAAGTTATCTTGATTTTGATAACACTTATCGGGAATTAGTTCATCCGCCCACGTGAAAAAAAAAATAACATGATGTTACCGGAGGTTATTTGACCTTTATATCCAATGTCAATTATTAAACTCAAGGGAGTCACGTGTTCCTTGCGATCAGTCTTCACCGGTGGAGGTGGATGCTGAAACCCCCTTTAATCTCTACTTCTAAGGTATATTTACTTTCCTGCCTCACTCTCTAGTTATAAAATTAGTGGCCTTACACGAAATATAATATTTTTCGATATATAGGTATCTATTTCAATGATATAAATATAAAGAATATGTAATTTTTTGAATTGATCGTAATTCCGAAGGGTGTGACACGCAATTCATTCGTTCATTACTTCCAACGTAAATTCATTAATTATTTTGGACTATTCAGAGTGCGCCCAATAAATTCTCACAGCAAATGGCAACGCCATTAATACGATCCCCTTTATGCAGCGTACCTACACCGCTAATTAATTTACAGCTCGCACGGCATATCCGGAAATGCTACGAGGGCAATTGCATAATTCGTTAAGGCGTTACGTATGTGGGAATTATTAATATCAGTTCCATTATTGGCATGCAGCGTTTGAGTTGAAAGTGCATAGACTTCACGACGCATGTGTTGAAGATTAAATAACACATTAGTAGATATACATTCTGTGTCCTGCTTACTTCAGACTTTTTCCATTTCGTGGTTTCAACTATCTATCTGATAGGGCTTCTGACAAGCTTTTTTAAAGCTGAATTGACCTAAGGCCATATCAAATGTCTAAAGGTATGTCACAAAAATTCAGACACCATCCGAACAGAATGACATAACCAAAATGGTTAGGGGGGTTTGGAGCAAGGTTGATATAGAACACACAAATCCGTATTCACTTAGAGACGATGTTGCGAACTCTCCATGTAATCATTTTTTCCTCATATTTGCCGCCATAATCAATGACCACAATTTCAACTTAGACTTGTAGATTAATTGTTTTACACTCAGAATCTTACTATTAGATTACAATGACAGAGAGGGTGTGTGGTCTGCTTAAGTGAAGTAAGTAATCGTAAATTCCGTTCGACAATAGTGCATAATAACTTTAAAAACTGTGCCAGAAAAATTTTGAAAAGTGGTAGTCACCATTCTCAGGACCAGTAGAACCGTACGTACATATTTTTATTGTCACAAAACAATACTTTAGATCGAAAATAAACAAATATACGAAAACAATAGATCCCAAACATTCCTACATCTCAATTGTTTACTTAAATTCCGAGAGCCAAAGTCCGAAATATTGCAGACCATACACGTAGCGGACTTTTGCTGATCTATTTGTTTTGTTTTCTTTATTGTTCGGTCCATAAGTATTGTTATGGAAAGTAGAACAATATTGGAGTTAGTACAAAATCTTGTTAAAAGTAATGAGGAAATCAAAGATCAAATTCAAGATAACCAAACCATAATCACAAATTAAATTAAGGCTTTGAAGGAAGAATTGTTTGAAAACGTGTCCCAAATTGGGAAGGAAAATAAGGAACTTAGAGAGGAAGTTCAGGCTTTAAAGGAGAAGTTGGAGAAAGTCGAGAGGGATTCCAAGAAATTTAAATTAGTCATCCACGGGCTCAAGGAAGGACCAGACGAATTTCAGATCTTGGGGTCTGTCTTTAATTAATAAACGAAAAACTAGGAGTCGAGTGCCGCTTTGCTGATATAAGAAACCTTTTCCGTTTAGGCAGATCATTGGAGGAAAAGAACCGAGCCGTCTCTTTGGAGGTTAACAGCTTTTTTCTGAAGAAAGACATTCTAAAAAAAAGTAATAAATTAAAAGGAACTAAAATTTTCATCTCTCCTG
Source organism: Pissodes strobi (assembly GCA_016904865.1). NCBI lineage: Eukaryota > Metazoa > Arthropoda > Insecta > Coleoptera > Curculionidae > Pissodes > Pissodes strobi. Next base: position 298,522 of record MU182740.1, read on the forward strand.
ATTACACGGAAGAACAACTTGCAGACCAAAACTTCTCTACCAGCATTTAAAAGAAGCTAGAGAAAGTTCTAAAGAAGCTTATATAAAAAACAACACTCTGATGATTGATGGTCAGAAGCGAACAATTGAGGATCTTAGGAAGGAAAAAACAGCATCACAACAAAAAAATCAACCATCTTGCCTTCAACCGATAGAAGAACCGGCCCAAGGAGCAGCAAGTAATAACAAACGAAAGTCGCAGAACGACAAAACTGAAAATATTCTTCAGCCATCCAAAAGAAATTTGAGAAGTACTAGTGTTAGCAGCAACGGTAGCAATTAAAACATCTTCCTAGATTTTATATTTTTATACAGATATTGTTTGTTTATTTTTAATAGGTGTAAAATTTGTTAGGTGAAATATTTGTCTTTATGTTATTTTTATTTTATTTTATTTCTCTTTTTACCAATATCTTGAACCTACTTGTTTTATTAAAACATGAACAATGGATGAATACCTAAGGGATTTTAATTACGCATATCACAAAAATTAAATTTGCAATCCTGCTGCAACCTGTCAAATAATGCTTAATGGTGTGCAGCGAAAAAATACTTTTGAGATCTTTCACAACAATATTAATAGTCTTAATTGTCACCATGATGAACTAGTTGTTACCTTGGCTTCTCTTCAGCGGGACTTGTGTTGTTTTGACAGAGACACATAGAGTATCAGATTTGACACTTTTAAACATTCCAAATTATAATTTAATCTACAACTCAGGCGATTTTAATAAAAATGACGAAGTTGTAATTTATGAACCACTTAAATAAGTAAACCACTTAAAGATTTCCACTAACTTTATTTAAACATGACACGTGTTTCGACGGTAACGTCTTTTTCTAATGTGAATAGTCACACTAAAATATGCTAAAATTATAGAGTTCCGCTGTTGCAGGTAAATTACAAAAAATAATTTTGACCCAGGCGCCTTATGAATAGCAAAGAAAACAATTTAACAATTTCTAGGTAAGGTTCAATAACGGAGAAAACCCAGAATCAGTTTGTTCCTTAAGTAATATATTCAATTTTTTATATTTATTGATTTCCATAATTTCTAACAGATTTAATTTTTTACCTTTATTTTCAATATGTAAAACATTGAAATCATTATTGAAAATGTGGTTTTCATTAATTAAATGACAAGCATAGTTAGAAGTATCCTTGCCATTAATGAAACACGACTGGTGTTCTTTAATTCTCTTTTCAAAAGGTCTACCAGTTTGACCAATATATACTTTGGAACAGGAACCACAATTTAATTTATAGACACCATTTTTCTTACTTTTAGGTGTAGGGGATTTGTTATTTTTAATGAACTTAGTACAACAAGAGGGATATTTTAAACATTTATTTGAAGGTAATACATACGGAACTCGCAAAAAGACTAAGTAATTTGGAATTTGACTTATTAGACAACAAAATTAGGGTTCTTATTGGTGATAATATCAACAAAAAAATCATAATTCAAAGCGATAAGTTACGTAGAATAAAAATTAAATTTAAAGAACCTAACAATGATATCAATAATTCTAAAGTTTATTCAGATCATCAATTTTATAATAGATTTGTTAATTTTACTGAGGTTAGTTTTAATACCTCTGAAATTAATATCCTAAATAAAGGATTTAACCATAACGTAATTAACAATAATATCAATACTAAGTACCAACTAGGGGTAGAATGTGAATTAATTTCCTCTAATTTACATTTATCTAATTTAGATAAATATTTATTAGCTAATACCATTACTTCGTATAAACAAAGATATTATAATTATGATTCCCAATTAATTAAATCCATAAATAAGAAATCTGTTGACTCAGACATTATTTTTACTAGAGCCGACAAAGGAAAAACTATAATAGCTTTAATCAAAATAGACTACATTAATAAAACATTAAATTTTTTAAATCCAGAGAAATATATACAAATTAATTCGGATCCTACATTACACTATCAGAAACTTGTAAAAGAAGTTGTTAAAGAAGGTAGCATTTTTCCGGATTACGTTAAATCTAACCTTGTGTTAATGAACCCACAAATACCTAAATTATATTCTTTAATCAAATTACATAAACAGGATATGCCTATTCGGCCTGTAGTTTCGTATTGTACAGCCCCTGCTTTTAAACTTTCTGAAGAATTGATTCACATTGTAGGTAAATATTGTAATTTCAAATTTAAATATTCGATTAAAAATAGTTATGACCTAATGAATAAGATTAAAAATGTTACTCTAAACTTATTTCTTTTGATGTTAAAAATTTATTTCCTAGTGTACCTCCGATTGAAGTGTTAGAATTAATTAAAATTATGTTAGATAAGAACCATATTAATCACATAATAAAACAGGATATTTTAAATTGCTTGTCGTTATGTTTAGATCAAAATTATTTTGAATTTAACGATAAGATTTACACTTGTATCGAAGGTTTAATATTGGGTAATCCACTTAGTCTTATTTTAGCTGAAATCTTTATGGATAATTTAGAAAAATCAATTCATGAACACCATCTTAGCAAATATTGCTTATATTGGTATAGATATGTGGATGACATTTTAGTTTGTTTTAATGGGACGTCAAGACAATTAGACATTTTCTTAGAATTCATTAACACATTACATCCCAATATTAAATTTACAGTAGAATTGGAACAGGAACACTCTATTAATTTTTTAGACCTCAAAATTTCAAATGTAAACAATAAACATACCTTTGACATCTACCGCAAACCATCTTATACGGATATAATTATTCACAACTCATCTAACCATCCGTACAATCAAAAGTAGCAGCATTTAATAGTTTTATACATAGACTAAATAACATTTCTTTGTCTGAAGATAATTACAACAAAGAGAATAATCAAACAAATTGCTGTGAATAATGGTTATAATGCTAACATTGTTGATACTTTAATTAAAGATTACGATACCAAAAAAGCTTTAGAATTGGTGTACCCAAAAAAATTAATAATAAAGATCTTAACAATTATCAAATTTTAACACACACAGGAAAGTTAACACAAAAAATATCACAGTATATAAAAAATAAAAATATGAATGCCAAAATTGCCTTTAAAACCAACAATAAAATTAGTAAGTTCTTTAAAAATAACAAATCCCCTACACCTAAAAGTAAGAAAAATGGTGTCTGTAAATTAAATTGCGGTTCCTGTTCCAAAGTATATATTGGTCAAACTGGTAGACCTTTTGAAAAGAGAATTAAAGAACACCAGTCGTGTTTCATTAATGGCAAGGATACTTCTAACTATGCTTGTCATTTAATTAATGAAAACCACATTTTCAATAATGATTTCAATGTTTTACATATTGAAAATAAAGGTAAAAAATTAAATCTGTTAGAAATTATGGAAATCAATAAATATAAAAAAATTGAATATATTATTTATATTTGAACCTTTTCTAGAAATTGTTAAATTGTTTCCTTTGCTATTCATAAGGCGCCTGGGTCAAGATTATTTTTTGTAATTTACCTGCAACAGCGGAACTATATAATTTTAGCATATTTTAGTGTAACTATTCACATTTGAAACACGTGTCATGTTTAAATAAAGTTAGTGGAAATCTTTAAGTGGTTTACTTATTTAAGTCGTTCTTAGTTATGGATCTCCATCAAGTAAAGGCTAATTCGATTAAATTGTTGTAATTTATGTTAAAAATGATCACTCTTTTAAATTTGAAATAGAAAACTTTTTTAATAGTCGGCTAATTCATTTGACAATTTAAAAAAAATAAAAAAACATTTCGATTGATTGCAATCGTGTTTAATAATGATTTATACAATTAGTTACGGAAAATACAGAAAAAAAGTACGATTTTGATTTGTTGCTGGGCGACATAAATATAGATTTATTGACCTCGGATGTGCAAAATGAATATTTAAATAGTTTGGTTGAGCACGGCTATATATCTACAATTAATAGCCCGACAAGAGTAACTGAAACACGAGAATCTTGTATAGATCATATTTTTCTTAAATAGGGCCAAAATGTTTCTTTTAAATCAATTGTATTTGAGACCAAAATTACAGATCATTACTCGCAGATACTACTAATTAATTGCTTTTTAAACAATGAAAATAATACTTATATACAAAATCAAAAATTTAAAATTTACCTTGATAACAAAATGTTGGAAAGAGAAATTCAAAAAATTAATTGGCAAACCTTGTACACAGAAAATGATATTAATAAATGCGCGAACTACTTTGTGGAACAGGTTAGGAATACTGTTATGCAGTGTACTCAAATAAAAAAATTAAAACACTCGGAAATTAAAGAAAATGCTGGATAACGGATTTTTTAGTCAAATCGGTAAACAACAAAAATAAATTTTATAAAATTATGAAAAATAATCCGGATAACCCCAATATTAAGGAAGAATTTTCCCGATATAGTCAAACCCTTACACAACTCTTAAGAAATGCAAAAATAAAATATATCAAGTCCAGTTGGAAAAAAATTTGAATGATCGTAACAGGCTCTGGAAAACGGTAAGAAATATTAACAATAATGAAAAAAATCAGATATTAAAAAGATCGTATTAAATAACGAAGAAATTACTTGCAACAAAAAAATTGCCAACACCTTTAATAATTATTTTTGTAATGTAGCAGCGAATTTAGCAAAAACTATAAAAAATGATACTAATTTAACTTTTAACGAAACCAAAATAGAGAATAAAGTTAACCTCAGATTAATAACTGAAAAAGAAATTCTGCAAATAATTAAAACATTAAAACCTAAAAAAATCACCTGGAAAGGATAAAATTACGTCTGAAGTTTTAAAGGG
>MU182740.1:306030-326862 GCA_016904865.1 Pissodes strobi
AAAATGTTATATAAACATGCACTGTTAATTATAAACAACTTGAGCGGTCGACGGGAGCGACTTTAATCCTTAATGATGCAGCCATCAGCATTTTGTAACACATAAATACGCAGGCAAACGCCAAGTTCATGAGGCTTTCGGGTCTCTCAAACCGCTCAGTCTAGTTGCGAGGCAGTACACAGATACGTCTACTTCTAGCTGTTCTATCCCACAACCCCCATAACTAAGAACACTTATGCACAGGTATAAGGTTGTCAGGTCCTTACCTAATCTGGATGAACGTATGCACAGGTATACGGCATTTAGGGGCTACTAAAATATAAGAGAGAGTCGATTTTGTGAAGTATCAGAACTTCCAGTAAAGGGATAGTTTTTGGTGAGTTTTAAAAAGTAGTGAAAGTGCCTTAGCAATTTGTGATAACCTTAAAAAACTTACCTTATAAATATCAGATCAAATACCTAAATAAAAGACAACCCGCTCACATAAACTTTATTCATAAAATAGTGACGTGGCTTGCTAGACAAACTTTGAACTAAGCCTCCCTCGAGAAGACATGCATTTCATATTAATTGGGTATAGTGTAAACTCTTAATTCATCTATAATATCAAACACGCCTTTATTAGTATACAGTCTAACCGTTGTTAAGTTTGTTTGTAAATAAACTTGTTACTGTTTTTATCGATGTGTCTCCTTTATTATCTCTTCTCAACTTGACGTAGTGCGTTCCTAAATCTGAGTTACTCTCCTACACGCTAAGTAAGGCGTGGCGTCACAGATAAAAAATACAATTCGTGACAATATCTAGGGCTCATTGTAGTAGCATCTGGGTTTTAGTGATCTCGTAAACATCAAAAGATCGTATTGATGCTGGGTAGTGTATAATATCATTCCCAATAAACTAGCAGGGCCCAAAGAACTGGCCTTTCTCCAAAGCCAAGAACGAGCTGGTTCCCAAAGAACTGGAAGCTCGTAAATATTCTAGTTTGACTTTGAAAATAACGTACCGAACTCTTACGTATGTTATTTGATTCTTAATATTACTCAAAACGTCTGGTCAGTGGTGGTCAGTTTTCGATTTGAACATCCGCGGCAAGGAGAATTGTTTGGCTCTCAATCAACGCAAGGTTAAAAGGTCGAAATTGGCTCCAATACGGACATCTGGAGCTCGTTGTAGCCAGTGGTACCTTCTGTCGAACTCGTATGGCTGAAAATATTTAGTTTGACCCTGATTTAGTTGGTCTCAGCGACAGAAAGTTTGCAAAGATGTTTCTTGATTAGTCGTATTTAAACTGCATAAATCTTCTGATTATCTGTATTTTTCTATGTCATTACTTGCATACTCAGCTCAAGAGATTATGAAAACAAATGCAATTTCCTGGACCGTGTTTCTGTCTACCACAACCCCAACCTCACTCTACGTAAACGCGCTGACAAATGCTTAGCCTAGTTACGGTTAATTTTGATATTTCTATCTCTTGAATTGATTCTATTTGCTAAAGTACTAACTAAGCTCTCTTCGTGATGCAAAGATAAAATGATACAAATACCATTTTCATTTCCGCTTGTCAATCGGTCTCTCTCTATATTGCTTTACGATAAATTTATTGTTTTGCTGCAAACAGCGCCGACCTCTTGGCGAAATATAAAACGATTTATCTCCTGAATTTAATAAAATATTCTGACGATATTCAGATTTCACCATAAATCATCCTGGCAATACTGCCAATTCTACAATATTACGTAACAGGTAACGCTCGGAAGTTTCGATGTATTATTTATCAATGTTGAAATAATTTTTTTGGCTGTTAACATTTACTGATATTTTAAGAACATCATACAAAATGTGAGGCTGTTTTACGTTAATGTAAGCTTACGTCAGTGTTAATTCCGTCGATAATCAATAGGTAGAAATATATATTTTTTGAGCCTAATTCAAGATCCATATTTATGAATCAGCTTCAACGTTTGTTCCTCCGCTCTAAAACCTTACGGATTCATGGAAAAAAACCTAAACAATATGAACACTTGAGACTAAACTGAGCAGGTGGTGGTTCCGAAAGAACCAGTATTAGGTGTCAAATCCTGATCAGCTGAACGTCTAGTGCTCAAAAGAATATTGATTTGCTCCGATTTGACCTTCAAATAAACGTCTGAAATCAGCGACTACCCGTTAGCTCCAGGACTCGAAATGATATTATTCTTTTATAAAATCAATCTAATTTCTTTTTAATTAGGCGTATTGTTTGAAATCTAGTTTTCCATAAAAACGCATATTATGGGATGCGACAAAAAGCTCAGTCCACTGATGGCATAATGGTTGACACTATTCTTCCCATATTGAGGAATAGTTTTCTTCTTAATCTTCTTATGAAACTTCCTCTCAGCAGTACTATGCCATAGGTCGCTTTCATTTATCTCCGTGGGGCTCGGTGTCGAGCCATTCTTATCTACACTATCGGTGCGACCTATAAGGTTAATATAAACAAAAATGGTGCAGTATGAAGGCAAATGGAAGTAGCTTATGGCATAATACAGTTGTAAAAAGGCGAATAAGAAGACAAGAACTTACTGTGAGACGCGCTATCACGGTAGGTGTCGTTAAGACCGTTGATGCTGCACAACCATTTCATTACCAGGAAATTTTCAGTTCGTATAAGTGTCTGATATTTTAAATTTACTCGATTTTCTTTTGATTGCAGGCAGCATCAGCAACATCGACGGAGCCGAATATCACTGCAATAAAACTCAAGTGCGCAAAGTTATATCCGGAGTGGTAGGAGCGGCCTCGAGCGTCACCTCCATCCAAGTGGCCAATTTGCTTCGCCTCTTCAAGATACCCCAGGTAAGTGCTATCTTTCGTTGCGGCGAATCGAGAATAAATATTGCGAAGCTTTCGAAGTTGGTTTTTAATTAATCCGATCTCATCCGCCGATGGTTTCAGAGTAGAGATGCAATTGCTTGAAATGAAATTAATTAAAAATCTAGTTTCAGCTGCAAGGGTGTGGGTTGAAGGGAAAAACACTCGACTAAATATTTATACCTAATAAAACCGTCACCGAGGCCCCGAGTCTCACTTTCTGCCTTTCCCGGCGACATAATATTATGTAAATAATGTCTCGTCGTAAGTTCTTCATAAATTTTTATTACAACCGCATCAAGCTGTCCGTTTAAATAAGACGAGCAGTCAGAGCAGATTGCTGCGATGATATTTTCCGACAAAAACTGGAAATGTAACGAAAGCAGGTGAACCAAAAAGTGGGCGTAGAAAATATATTAAAGAAAATTATTGCGTCGGGAGCGCTGATGGTGAAAATAAAATAACGAATATGTTTCGAAGGAAATTCGATATATAGCGCTTTTAAAATGGTCGATTATATATCAGGAGTGATATATGTCCAGCTCAGATTTTTATTCTTCATTAAAACACTGGTGTCTTAAATAAGTCAAAAAGTACTGGAGGACTAAGAAAAGATAAAAATTACACTCATTTGAGTGATCGTTAATAAATTTACAAAGTCATTCCATATATTAAAACCCCTACATCAGAATGACGGTAGAGATTAGAAAAAATATTCCAAGATCAAGCATTGCCATATTTAGTATAAAGCTAGGAAGTAGGCAATGTTCATTCTGGCTTAAATTTCATGATTTTAACATATAAGTTACAGATTTCCTTTTTAACTACTTTTTAATGGACCTTACGTGTTATCGTTATATCCCGATTTGAATTTAAGTTATTATTGAACTCTAAACATTTTATTTAGAAACTGAACTAAAGTTAAACAGACTAATAATACTTATGATTGATTAATTTTTTATTTGCTCGATTTCATGATTTTAACATATAAATCTCTATAAAGAAGTTTAAGATGTGATGTGTTTCAAGCCAGTCGAGCTGGGCTCCGTATGACAGGTATTGTGTATACAGCTTCATACAGCTTTAGACAGATCTGTATAACGCTTTAGATAAATTTAGAAAGGTGTATATACAGCTTTTGATAAGTTTGTATAGAGCTTTATACGGGCCTCTATAATATAGACCTGTATAAAGCTGCATACAAACCTGTATAAATCTGTACACATACTTTTTTAAAGTTGTAGTTGTATAAACATATAATATATTATAGCCTAAGTCGATGAATCTACACATTTCTTACGATATCTAGTTAAATCGGCTTGCGCCCGGTATAAAATCAAACCTTAATTTTTCTTATGAAGATTTACATGTAAAAATTGCAACATTTAAACCGGAACGAACATTGCTTATCTGCTAAAGCTCCTTAAAAGTATACCATTAGTTCATCTAACTCCATATTACACACACGGCCATCTTCTGTAAAGAGCCCAGGTTTGTTAATCCACGTGAGGATCCTGAGTTTAGGTGAGTATGGGTTAACCCAAAATATGCAATAATTAACTTCATAGCTATCTGACCATTTATTAATCAGGTTAACATCTTGATGTTTTCAAGAATTTCCATTGATTTGCCAAAAATTGCATTATTAATAAGCTTTTCTTTGCGCAACAAATTACGTCACCTCTTTGTCGAAGAACAGTGACAAACACTCTTCTTTTTATCACATGCTGATGAAGACATGTTATTATGTGTACAAGTTACAGATTTCCTTTTCAATTTTTTTTTAGTTAACCTTACGTGTTATCGTTATATCGCGGATTGACACTTTAAGTTTTTATTAAACTCTATACATTTTGTTTGGAAGCAGAATTAAAGTTAAACAGACTAATACTTATGATTGATAAATAATATAATATAATATAAAACTCTATAAAGAAGTTAAAGATGTGATGTGTTACAAGCCGATCGAGCTGGGCTTCGTATGACAGGTATTGTGTATACAGCTTCATACAGCTTTAGACAGATCTATATACCGCTTTACACAAATTTAAAAAGGTGTATATACAGCTTTTGATAGGTTTGTATATAGCTTTCTACGGGCCTCTATAATATAGACCTGTATAAAGCTGCGTGCAAACGTGTATAAAGCTGTACACGTAGTTTTTTAAAGTTGTAGTTGTATAAACATTTAATATATTATAACTTAAGACGATGACGCTACACATTTCTTAAGATATCTAGCTAAATCGGCTTGTTCCCGGTATAAAATCAAACCTTAATTTTTCATATGAAGATTTACATGTAAAAATTGCAACACTTAAACCGGAACGAACATTGCTTATCTACTAAAGCTCCTTAAAAGGTATGCCATTAGTTCATCTAACTTCATATTACACACACGGCCATCTTCTGTAAAGGGCCCAGGTATGTTAATCCACGTGAAGATCCTGAGTTTAGGTTAGTTTGAGGTAACCCAAAATATGCAATAATTAACTTCATGGCTATCTGATCATTTATTAATCAGATTAACATCTTTATGTTTTTGAAGAATTTCCATTGTTTTGCCAAAAACTGCATTTTTAATAAGCTTTTCCTTGCGCAACAAATTACGTCACCTCGTTGTCGAAGAACAGTGACGAACACTCTTTTTTTATCAGATGCTGATGAAATCATGTTATTCTGGGTACAAGTTGCAGATTTTTTTAATTGACCTTACGTGTTATCGTTATATCCCGAATTGAATTTAAGTTTTTATTGAACTCTAAACATTTTATTTAGAAACATTACTGAAGTTAAACCAACTAATACTTATGATTGATAAATTTTTTACTTGCTCGATTTCATGATTTTAACATATAAAACTCTATAAAAAAGTTTAAGATGTGATGCGTTACAAGCGGATCGAGCTGGGCTTCGTATGACAGGTATTGTGTATACAGCTTTAGACAGATCTGTATACCGCTTTACATAAATTTAGAAATGTGTATATACAGCTTTTGATGGGTTTGTATAGAACTTTATATGGGCCTCTATAATATAGACTTGTACAGAGCTGCATACAAACCTGTATAAAGCTGTACACATACTTTTTTTAAAGTTGTAGCTACACGTTTCTTACGATATTTAGCTAAAGCGGCTTGTGCCCGGCATTTAATCAAACCTTACTTTTTCTTATGAAGGTTTAAATGTAAAAATTGCAACACTTAAACCGGAATGAACATTGCTTATCTACTAAAGCTCCTTAAAAGGTATACCCTTAGTTCATCTAACTCCATATTACACACATGGTCATCATCGATAAAAAGCCCAGGTTTGTTAATCCACGTGAAAATCCTGAGTTTGGGTTAGTTTGGGTTAACCCAAAATATGCAATAATTACCTTCATAGCTATCTGACCATATTTTAATAAGGTTAACATCTATATGTTTTCGGAGAATTTCCATTGTTTTGCCAAAAATTGCATTATTAATAAGCTTTTCCTTTCGCAACAAATTACGTCACCTCTTTGTCGAAGAAGAGTGACAAACACTCTTCTTTTTATCAGATGCAGATGATGAAAACATGTTATTCTGGGAACAAGTTACAGATTTCCTTTTTAATTATTTTTTTAATTAACCTTACGTGTTATCGTTATATCGCGAACTGAATTCAAGTTTTTATTGAGTTCTATATATTTTATTTAGAAACAGAAATAAAGTTAAACAGACTATTACTAATCATTTTTTATTAGCTCAATTTAATTTAGTCAAAATTAATGTTTATTCTTGTTTTCTATATGTTTAAATTTTATGTCATTTTAGTAATGAATTGATTTGACCTGACCGAATGTTAGATTATATAAATATTATTTAGGTTTCATTCTCATAACTTCTTTAGTTCTTTTTGAACTTGTAAATGTTTTCAGCGAACAGTAGAATTAAAATTCACACTTGCTGATATTGTTTAAATTGACTATATTTGTATTTTAGTTTAATTTGCTGTTGTGATATTAAATTTCTAACTGTGCATACTCATTTGCTATTTGGTATGGCTTATATCAATAGAATGCAACTAGTGTTAAGAGAGTTTAACTTTTCCTCTGGCAGGAGGAAAAACTTCAGCAAAATACCGGGACACCTCTCTGTAGCCCGGTAGTATCGGATTTTTACCGACTAAAAATCTCCTATCTCTTCCGCCCCATGACCCTGGAACCGCTCTGCGCATTAAATCAGGATATTCGGCTCGTTGCTCATCGTTCTACCCTGCCTGTTGTTATTTCGTCGGCATACGACTGTGTCCCAATGCCATTCTCCCCTGGTGAGGACCTCTAGGAAATTTCCCTCTTCCGTAGGGGCTATCAAATTTGTTGTCATGTCGCCTCTCCTTCTCCCAGTGCCTGCATTTGAAAATCGACTTCTCCGCAGTAGAAGGATTCGTCTCGCTTCGACTTGCCAATCCTCCTGGCCTACGTCATAAACAACCAGTGTTCGGTCATGGCCTGCATCAAAAAGTAGTCGATTCTCCTGTCGGGACAACTCACCCACCTCTGTATCTCGGACAGGAGTCGCTTGGTCCACTGGGTCACTTCCTCCAGGTCGTCCCACTTTTGTAGTGCGATGGCTCGCTCCTCCTGACCCCACCGCCAAAGTCGCGTCCTTTCGTCGGCTAGCAGCTCCAACGAGACCACTCCCGTCATCACCTGGAGTACCTTCGTTGATATGGTTCGATATGCACTTGCGACTCTGATGAGCATTTTATGCTGCATCCTGGTGACCATATCCGCATATCTCCTTATTCTGTGGGCCTCGTACCAGATGCATGCACCATACAGCACCATTTAGGACCTCTCTCCTCTTACTACTGGGTCCGCCTATTTGGGGCATGAGCTTTGTTAAGACTGCGGCCCGTTGGACTGCCTTCACATGTGGTCGGAACGTTTTCCGGTCGTCCAGTGTGATACTAAGATATTTAACAGACGTTCCGGGGACGATCGTCACCCCACCAACCTTAAATCTCACCTGGTCTCTTTTCCTGCGTTTCTTTTGACCGGCTCTGTCTTCTGCGGTGCCAACTCCAAACCTCTGCTGTCCATCCATGTCTGAGTTGAACTTAGCCAAACCGTCGCAGTAGATACAAGAACTCAACTATTACTCTGATAGACTTTTTGTACCGAATAGTCAACCCTCTTGTGATATGGGAGGTCAATCTATATGTATTTGTCAACTAGGTGGATTATTGTGGATGAAATATGGTAATCTTAATTGTGAATCAAAATTTCGCCCATAGTGAATATAAAGTTCAAGACAAAACCTCATCAGAACAATCAAAAATTAGTCTTGAAAAAGTAGATAAGATGCAAGTGGCAACTATGTTCAAATCATCGCTTGCATTCTTTTCTGAACCGAGATAACTAATCATCATAAATTTAACGCCACGATGCATTCTTTACTTTGATATTCTTTAAAAGCGTGTTCTTGTCCCTTGTTAAATCTAATTTCAGCAAAATATTTGCGTCTCTTCTCGACAAGAAAATTGAATAGCGGTAAGCAAAATAAGTCTTATTTTCGCAGACGGTTTAAATTTTATTTAGCGCCCGAATAACAAAAAAAACGTAATCTCGACAATGAAGAAGGTGGAACTTTTTCGTAAATATTTTAGGTGACAACGAAAGTGCGAAATTGCCCTAAGGAGGTGTACGTTTTTTTGTCGTGTATAGGAGAATTTTGTCTGAATTTGCAGTTAATAATTTGAACTTTTCAGCTCAATGGAAAAAGAAGCAATTTCGATGATCAGTTGGTTTTTGCTTTTACGTTCACTTTCACTGATTTAAAAGGGAAACCTGATGGCATGAGTAATATATATCCAATAGTCCGTCGGATGGAGCGCGAAAAGCCTTCTACTTTCGGAGCTAAAAAAACTGAGGTATAACCAAATGGGACCTTCACCATTCAAAAAAGCATGTTTTTTTACATAGAAAATGAAAATTGACGACTCTCTCCATTGGTCGAGACCAAAGATATAGGCAAAAAACTAAAAAAAAAAGGATTTTTATTTTTTTATTTTGAACACTCATAACTTTATTTCTAAAGAAGGTAGAACAACATTTTTTTTTTAGTTTTATTCCTCATTCAATTTCCTTTCTTTTGGTTTATATTTGATTAAAAAAAAGTTGTAAACCATATAAAAAAAACAGTAATATTTAAAAAAAGACAACAATTTGCCAATATTTTTTAAACTCACTTTATCATAACTTTCTTACGCAAGGAGCTATTTAATTGTTTTTTTCTTTAAAAACTGCGCAATTTAATGGACTTCATTTTGTCTCGATTAATATGTGGTCTATTTTTAAAAATAAAATCGGTAGCGGCTTTTAAACGTCAAAGCGCGTGCCTCTGCGGCAGCTAGACGGCGGTTTTTTTCCATCGCGATCGTTGACGTTGTACACAGAATTTGATTATTTTAATTTAAATTTAGTATATTTTTTTTGCCTTTTTGTCGCTGGTAATATGCAATGGCTGATGTTGATAATTGACAGATTATTTACAGTGTTGCCAAACGGTTTGTCGATTGCGTGTTAGTTCTCGGTTCCTCTTAATTGTTTTTAACTTAATGAATAATGTCGCTTTTTATCATAGATTATTTGACAGTTGCGGATGCGCACATGTTTTTTTATATTTTTTTTAAACTCAAGCAACTCGGTTTTAAATTACCGATAGCTCGGTTGCGGGTAGTTCGAGTTAGTTTGCAATTTTCTTTTAAGCCACTTGTGAAGTCGTTTTTAATAAGGTACCTGCTTGTCGTTTGGGATATATAGTTTGCACTGGTTAGTTAGCATTTTTTTTTTAAGTTACGTGCGAAGTAGTTTTACACTACCGGACTCTTGTTTGCGGGTTTGTACTAGTTTGCATTTTTTTTAAAAGCCATCATAAAAATATACCTATCTAAATAACCCTCACTTTTTTGATAGATAATGAAAAAATGAATCGAATGGTAGGTACAGTCATATTTTATTTAGTTGAAAGGCAATATTATCTATGCCTATATTTGTATTGTAAATAAACAGTGTTGAAGTATTTTGGAATATATACTATTTCAAAAATGAAGCGTAAGGCGAGTTTATTTTGTCTAGAAACTGAGAGTATTGAAAATGTAATGGTGAAAAAACCAACTGTTTCTGGCTTTCAAACAATTTTAAAATGTGCAAATGAAAGAAATTACAATATTTTGAAAACAATTTTAGAATTAAAGAATGATTTATATGCCCGTTTCATATTTCTTGCAGACAATCGTTTTGTAGGACAAATAACATTATAAATGCCAATAGCGAGATGCAAGTGATGGGTCTTCATGCAGTATTCAAAAACCAAAAGAGCAGTCATATATAAAAAAAAATATGTTTGATTTGTGGTAAATCAGGCACATAAAGAGAAACCCTGTAGTTGCAATTTGCACAGGAACGGGTGCTAAAACTAGAAAAAAAATTGATGCTTTAAGAGAAGATGTTGAAATACAAGGCAGTTTATAGTTTTATGCAGATTTATTTGCAGCTGATGCAAAATATCAGAAAATCTGATATTCGAAATAATATTAGCACAAGAAATATAAAATATGAGCTAAACAAACGAGCGCTGCCGGCCGGCACCGGTTTTGAAAGAAGAAGATAAGAAGAATCAAAGTGACTATCCGGAAAATACAAACCATGCCGCTGCGGAAGAAACACATTTTTATAGCAATCACGAGGAAGCTGATAGAAGGATTATTTTCCACATGGTATCCTCCAATAAAAACGGTGAACTGGTCGTAAAGTGTGATGACGCTGATGTTCTAATACTATTAATTTATTATTATGCTACTCACGAAAATCTAAGTAATATTAATGCCAAAGAAATATTTGTGGAAGCTGGTCACACAAATATGACAACTAACCAAAAGCGATATATTCCTATTCACGTCATCTCAAAAAACATTGGCAAATTGGCATGTGAAGGCTTACCAAGTTTTCACAGCCTGACAGAATGTGATACGCCCAGTTCATTTTTTAAAATAGGAAAAGCAGGCTTGGAAAGTGTACTATAAAAATTGCGGCACTCACAAATTTGCTGAACTGGCGCCAGAAGAAGGAATAAAGTTTGCCATAAGATTTGTAAGTTTTTTATACAAAAATAAAAATGCAAATAATCTGATTGAAATTCTGTTAAACCTTACAAATGAGAGCAAAAAACAAGTTCAGGAATTGCCCTCTACAGAAGATAGTTTCAAACTACATGTACTTACGTGAATTTATAAAGCAAAAATTCATAATAGATATACGTATATTTTATTATTATGTGTAATTTTAGGTCATATCATCAGTCATTTATATGGGTCAATAGTCATGTTGGTGAGGTAACCAAAAATGATCCCTTGTTATATGGATGGACTTTAAATGAGGACAATTTTATAGTTCTAAAAATTATGCCTCAATCTCCAGTTCCAGAAGATATACGGCAAATTACTTCCTTATTATGCAATGACAAAATCTGCAACACACAAAAATGTCAGTGTAAAAAAGAAGGGGTATTTTGTAGCTCATATTGCAAAGGCAAAACCATTGCTTATACAGGGAAGACAATGGCAAAACGAATTGCATTAATATTAATCGCGACCTTGAAGAAAATCAAACTGAAGCTGGAGATACTGATGACGTTACATTTTTCGATAATTTGTTTTAATTAATTAATAATATATGTATACCACAATTATCTATTATTTTTCTAAAGTATTAGAACATTTTGGAAGAAAGTTAACGACTTACGATGTACCCTCACTCCATGGTGCAAATTACTAATGAAAACTTGTATTTAAAACATTACCGCGGCAGTGGGTAAAACAAGAGCAGCGGTCGATCGCAATGGAAAAAAACAGCCGTCCAGCCCGACGCAGAGGCACGCGTCCCGACGTTTAAAAGCCGCTACAGGTTTTATTTATTAGAATAGACCACAAGTTAATCGAGACAAAATGAAGAGCATTAGATTGCGCAGTTTTTGACAAAAAAAAATAAATAGCGCTTTGCATAAGAAAGTTATGGCGAGGTGAGTTTAAAAAAATATTGGCAATTTGTTGTCTTTTTAAAATATTACTGTTTTTTTAATATAATTTTACATTTTTTTTTAATGTAGTATATACCAAAAGAATGGAAATTGAATGAGGAATAAAACTTAAAAAAAAATTGTTGTTCTACCTTCTTTGGAAAAATAGTTAAGAGTGTTCAAACTAAAAAAAATAAAATATCCTTTTTTTTCAGTTTTTTGCCTATATCTTTGGTCGCGACCAATGGAGAGAGTCGTCAATTTTCATTTTCTATGTAAAAAAACATGCTTTTTCAAATGGTGAAGGTCCCATTTGGTTATACCTCGGTTTTTTTCTGTGCATCCTAGACCGGGCTTTCCGACGGACTACAAGTAAAAAAGCGATGAAAGCTATGTGTTAATTAGCTCCATAGCTACCTGACTATTTAATAACCAGTTTAGCGTCTTTACATTCTCAAATAATTTCCATTGTTTTGCCAAAAACTGCATTATTCGTAAGCTTACAAAAAAAATGCGTTTGTAGTTCAGTAGTTGGGACTTTTCAGATTCAGTTGGAGAAATTATTTTTAATTTTTGTATTGGACAACATTCTCATCTTTCTTGTACACCTTCTGAACTTTTTTGTTTCGTCGCCTGCACTAGAACATCTGGTTACGTCTCACTCACATATACCCATCACATCCAACATCATCTAACTCGTTCTTGGACAACAAATTACATCACCTCTTTGTTGAAGAACAGTGACTAACATTCAATCTTTTATTTTTGGCAACATGGCTTCATTGGATGAAGTTGAGTTTGAGCTAAATCGTCTTACTAAAAGTAAATTAATACAAATTATAATTAGTCAAGAAATAACAATTGATGTAGGATTAAGTGATAAAGTAGTGGACTTTATAACAAGTGTGCGCCAGAACCAAAATAGTGACCTTTTAGGCAGTAACCAGGAGAACCAACATCAGTATAATAACAAGGTTATGTTGTTATCCTGTGATCTAAAATTGGCCCAAAATGAGGTTGAATTCTCAAAACGGTTAGTACTACAACTTGAAAAATCGCTGTCTAATAAGGAAACTATCATACATCTGCCGGAAAATCAAAAAACCAACGATTGTTTGGGACCTAGAGATGGCAACGTTGCTAGATTTCAGGAAACCGCGCATCGATTGTCGCAAACAAAACGTCTGACATAGTGAATAAAAATTTTTCCGATGCCAAAAAAACGGACAAGAAGGTTATCGTTGGTTTAAAGTCTACAGGAGAAAATCTTGCTCAAGCATGGCTGCATGTTTCCAAATATCGCTCATCCTATACAGAAGAAGACCTCTCAAATCATCTCCAGAAAGAATTTCCGTCAAACACCTTCACAGTGGAACAAGCAAATAAAGGCGGATCGTTTAAATCATTTAAAGTTGGAGTTGACGAACAAATCTACGATGCTGTTCTAAAGCCTGATATTTGGCCCGCTGGCATCGAAATCTCACCGTACCTACTTATTTCGCACCAACTACCGACCCAATACTCAGTATCAACATTTTAACCGGTGGAATCGGAGTCCTAAATTTAAACGTCCGCAGTATCAGAAACAAGGTTGCCGAGATTAACCTTTATTTACTTTCGATCAATTACCCACATATCATATGTTTTACGGAAATCTGGGCTAGTGAAGATGAAATTCAACTAATAAAACTTGACAACTATTCTTTAGTGTCTTGTTATTGTCGGTCTATGAATCGAGGTGGTGGTGCGGCTATCTTTATGTGTGATTCTTTAAATTTCTGTGATGTGAATATCTTTAAATGTCCATTGATATAGGATTGTATTTTTGAGTCTACATGGGTAAATATAACCTCCAAATCTATGTCTTTAAATGTAGCTTGTACCTACCGCCCTCCGAATGCTAATGATGAAATTTTTATGAATGGTCTAGAGCAACTTTTAAAACTAATGAATAACTTTAAGGGTTCTAAAATTGTATGTGCTGACTTTAATTATAATTTTGCTGATAAGGCTAAGAAAACTCTTGATATATGCAGCTTATTTTCTAGCTATGGTTTAAATCAGATGTTTTTTGAATTTTCGCGAATATGTGGCGATTGTGTGTCTCTTATTGATAATATTTTTTCCGATTTGCCCAATGAATTTGTTGTAACAAGCACATTATGTAATACAATTTCTGACCATGAGAGTCCGCTTATTTATTATAATAATAACATAAAATACTCAAATAATTCCGATGATTATGAATATAAAAGATAATTTTCAGACAAAAATAAATCTTATTTTGATTTTTTACTACGTCGTGAAAATTGGGATGCTCTATACGCAGAACAGGGCGCCGAAATGGCTTTTAAATTATTCTGTAATGAGCTGTATAATTTATTTGAAGTTGCATTTCCTTTAAAAAACTATAAGCATAATTCTTCTCATAGAAATAATATTAATTCTTGGATAACTCCGCAGCTAATTGAAGAAGGAGTTTTGATCAGAAATGTGTATAAAGCAATTAAAACATCTAATTCTATTGATCCAAAGACCAAGTATAATGTTCTAAAAAAAGCATGAGCAGAATATCTTACAGGCAAAAAAATGTCTTTATGACAGTAAAATACTAAATTCTAAAAATAAGTCCCAAGTTACTTGGAATATAATTAGGGAAGATCTTAATACAACTAAGAAAGTAAGATTTCCACTTACCTTGGGCAATTCTCATAATATGGCTAACGATTTTAACAAGTTTTTTACTAGAAATATTGACTTAAAAAAAGATATTGTTATCGAACCAAGCTATAGTTTAAATATACAAAAATTTAACACTTCTCTTTTCATGTTTCCAGTCTTGCCTAAGGAAGTTAAAAAAATAATCCGAATTGTCTGTAATGGGGGTTCCTGTGACCCAGATCAAATACCTTGTAAATTAATTAAGGCAGTTTCTAAAAGTGTGTCGCCAGTACTGAGCGTTTGATCTTATCGATCATCCGGCTTTAAGTTGGGTAGAGAGTTACTTGTCTGGACGAACGCAAGTTGTAAAAATGAAGCAAGATAAATTCGATTTTATTTCCGATAAGTTGGATGTATATAGTGGTGTTCCACAAGGCAGTGTCTTAGGACCTGTTTTATTTCTGATTATGATTAATGATTTGCCTCTGAATATGGAACATAATTATTTAACAATATTTGCAGATGATACCTCATCAGTTTTAGTTACTGATAACATTGATCATTTATCAACACTATCTACTAACTCTATATTACAAATGAAAAAATGGTGTCTTATCAATGATCTTGTTTTAAATGTTCAAAAAACTGATTTAATTTCGTTTGCTCCTCATAGCTTTAGACAGGAAGTCAGCATGCTAGTTAGGTTTAGTGAAACACCAAACTTAACTATTAAACAAAAGGATTACGTAAAGTTTTTAGGTATTTTATGGACAAAAATTTGTCTTGGGGGCAACATACAGAAAACCTTATTGGAAGACTCTCTGTAAGAAATTTTGCTATGTTGCAACTACGGAAGTATTGTTGTCTTGATGCCATAAAATCTTATTATTATGCATGTGTAAATTCAATTTTAATGTATGGTTTGTTCTGCTGAGGAAACGGTTTTAATGTTATTCGTGCCTTTGTTGCTCAAAAACGAATTATTCGCACAATGTTTGGTTTGGGGCCACAGAAGTTTTGTAGAGACATTTTTGTTCAGAGTGGCATTTTAACCGTATTTAACATGTACATATTAGAGGCAGCCTGTTATGTCAAGAAAAACTTAAAAAACTTTAAAACGTATGGAGATATTAAGTATTATATATCTAGAAATTCTGACAAACTGTATATTCCAGCATTTAATTTAGCACAAGTGAATCGTGGACCTTTTATTACTTCTGTAAGAATTTATAACCACCTACCGAGCAGTTTAAAAACGGAGGACTTAAACTTGCTTACCTTTAAGGTCAAATTAAAGAAAATTTTTAAAAAGTATGCATTTTACTCTCTCTCTGAGTTTTTCTCGCGAGATCTGAATTAGTATTAAGGTTGTTACTTTTGTGTCTGAGTATTTTTAGGGATTTTTTATAATCATGTTTTGTTGCCTAGTATATTTCCTTCTTTCTAGTTAGTTAAGTGATTTGACAAATTTCAATAGTTGTAATACAACTCTTATGAAATATATGGATTTGAATTTGAATTTATCAGATGCTGATGAAGACATGTCATTCAGGGTACAAGTTCCAGATTCACTATTAACACTGTGATTCTCTCTGACCATTGTTTGAGTCACTGTTAACTTCATTTGACCTATCAACTTTTAGAGATTCTATTTTACTGTTGAAGATCAGCTGTATATATTTTGGTACCAGTTTGATTAAATGAAGCATCTTCTATTTCTCACTTTTTTCGGTTATGAGGTAGAAGTAATTGGCATATGGCCAGTATTTTCCTTTTTTTATTTCGTCAGCTTTCTATTTTTTTTAATGCGAGTTTAATCTTTTGTAGTCGTTTTCGTCCTACTCAACTTTTGATAGTTTTGTACCCAATTTAACCTTGTTTGGATAGGTCTGTGTTCAGTTTGGGTTAGTCTGCTTTCACAGATTGGAAGAGACCCTGATATATAATCTAGCATATTGAAAGAAATCTCAATTTAAAAAATTTACTGATTCATTCCATCTGCATCAAAAAGGGTTTTATGCAAGTTTAAAATATCACTTAAGACGACGTTTCATTTTACTAACGACGCTTCCTTGAAGAATCTTTATTTTCTTAAATAAAAAAGGCTTGAAGTAAAACGAATCCTGAGAACACTCTAAACTTCCTACTTCGCGGCATTTTCCTCGTGCTCGAGTAATTTATTTGCAGTTCGATTTATTCATACAATTTAATGAAATACCAATTATTGCAGTTTAAATCGGTGTCTGTTTAAGAGTTTTAAAACCAAATGATAGCTACTAAATAAAAATAAAAGTATTCTTCCACGGATATGTCTAAGGTAAGTACTCCATAGTATCTCTGGCAAACACGCGGGAAACTTTGGACATAGAGTAGTTAATTTCATAAATCAATAACTGATAGAAGTGTTGTCTTTATCAATAGAGTTTGTCTAATATGATATTTGGATCTGCATTCCCGTTTCAAGCTCCTTGTACGGGTCTGATACAGCTTTAGATATGTAGCTAAATAGCTGTGTGAGATCAGTCATAAGCTGTATCAGATAGCTAGTAGACAACATCCCCGACAGAATAGCGCCAAGTTACTGCAAACAGGGTCGAAAGGGAAAGTTATCCCCTTCCGATTGACAAGGGCGGTGAGTAGCGAAACAAAATTAAAACAAAAATTAGAGGGCCATTAATTAATAATTCATTGGCAACGTTTTGAAAATATTTCGTCCAGCTCTAATGATGATCTTATTATTTTTATCGCACCAACCAAATTCCTCTGGTACGTTTACAGTTAACTTAATGAAACCGAGAACACGGGCGGCGCTCTCGGTCAAGTCCGCGATAACTTATAGTGTTTGTTCATGTAGCTGACACTCAAGAATGATGGGTGTTTGTGGATCAACATGTTAGATTAAATTGCGTTTAGGCTTTCTCTGTTCCGGTCATCCAGTTCCCCGGAGGCAATTTAACCTTTGTGCAGTTCGATTTGTAACGCCAAGAATAGACTTACTGTTAGGCGATAAAAGTTCAGTATAAATGGTAGTTTAAGACACTATCTCCATCTTATCACATTGGAGATGTGTGTTCAGTCTATTTTAACAAAATTCGGCTTAAAAAGTAATATTTCGTTTAACAACACGCTTGACAAAATTATTTATTTCGGTTCTTGTGCTGAAAAATTGAAAATACTAAATACAACGTTATTTAATAAAGGTCGGATTAGTAAAGAGTACGTTATTTGGTACTTCGAATGGGTAACAGCTGAATAATTGTTATTAAAAACTCAAAGATTCAATATGGTGTCAGGTGTGGGGTACTGGTTACGACTCCTTCGTCACTTATATAAAATTTGACAATTATCGCAAAACGGGGGATGAACGCATTCTTACTTTTACGGAGATGAAGATTAGATTAGTTAATAAAGACCAAAAAAATATATCTTCTAAGCAAAGAAGGAAAAATAAGAAGTGGATGACAGATGAGAAAAACAAAAACAAAGATAAGACATAATATGAACAGATTCACTAGAACATCAACAGGAAAAACAAAGAAGCCAAAAAGACCTAGTTGGAACAGCAATGTAATAAATAGAAGAACTGGATGAAAACATGACATACTTAATATTAACAAAAAAAATAAAAGAAGCCGCTGAATTGCGCATTTCCAGACAAACTGGTATTGTCACCGATGTAAATGGACAAGCACTGTTAGACGTAAATGATAAAATAAATAGATGGCGTCAATACATATATACTATCTACGATGAAGAAAATCAAACGTCAGTTGTCACGGAAACTCCAGTAACAGCAGTTACTGTTGGAAAGTTGGGAAGTTCCTAAAGGAATAAGAAGACTGAAGAACAACAAAACACCAAGTCCAGATGAAGTTCTTGGAGACCACCTGCTTGAACTTATTGATGAAGTGCATCTGGACATTATCACGGATCAGGGCTGTGTACTGTCTCCTTTGTTGTTTAATGTATATTCAGAAAGACTTTTCAGAGAGGCACTGGAAAATGAACAGGATGACATCTTGATAAACGTAGAAAAAGTCAAAAATTTGAGATATGAGGATGACACCGTATTGATTGCTGACAGCGCTGAATTACTTCAAAGACTGATCGATAGAGTAGTCGACATATGTCAAGAATTTATCATGCAGTTGAGTATATCAAAAACTAAAATTATAACAGTCAGTAAAAACGAAATCAATACCCAATTCTTCGTGAATGGATCCCTACTACAAAGAGTGCCAACAATAACATACTTAGGAGCAAGTCTGAATGAGAAATGGGACCATTCTTACGAATTCAAAGCAAGAATTGAAAAAACATTATCATAATTCAACCGTATGAAAAAGGTTCTCTGTAGCATGAACCTGAGTCTTCATCTTCTGACACGAATCTTGAGATGCTGCGTGTTTTGAGTGCTTCCGTATGGCGTAGAGGCATGGACGATGTCCGAAGCTACTTGTAAACGGATTGAAGCTTTCGAGATGTGGTGCTATCGCCGTATGCTGAGAGTTTCTGCTGCGCATGCGAAAAGACAGAGAACTACTAAACAGTGAAACAATGAAAACTGTCATACTTTGGGCATATCATCAGGAACAACACGAGGTGCAAGCTGCTACAACTTATAATGCAGGGTAAATTCGATGGAAAAAGTTCGCAAGGAAGACGTCGAATATCATGGCTAAGAAACTTGCGACAATGGACAGGTCTGACATCAATAGAATTGTGTGAATAAAATCAGATGGGCCAGACTGATTCCCTACGTCCATGAGAAGAAGAAAAATAAAGACCAGATTAATTATTGGTATAAGGAAGAAATTTATTTCAGAAATGGTGTCAGGTGTGGGGTACTTGTTTAGATTTCCTTGCTCCCAGCAATAAAACTGATATTAAACATGGGCTCGAAGTTGTGATGATCATAAAGGAAATTACGATACATCTAAATCTATACTAAGTGACATAGAATTCCGAACACCCAGTTTAAAAGGTTTTATTTTAATAAAATTTGGTGAATTTATTTATCTTACTGAATATAACAGTTTATTAAATTTTCAGCCTTGTCAGTCTGAGAATTGGGTTTTTATACCCACTGCTTTTTTTAAAATTCACTAACAATAAATGAATATTGCAGTCGCAGAAAAGATCTAAATTTAGCGGATTTTGGTTCTTGACATTTTTTACGATGCGTTACGATGCCGAGAGTACG
Organism: Pissodes strobi; assembly: GCA_016904865.1. Lineage (NCBI taxonomy): Eukaryota > Metazoa > Arthropoda > Insecta > Coleoptera > Curculionidae > Pissodes > Pissodes strobi. The sequence goes on from MU182740.1 coordinate 325,801, forward strand.
GAGACGTGTACCATTTCGTCAACTTAGTGAGTTTGATAGGGGCCATATAGTGGGACTTCGGGAAGCTGGACTTTCTTTTCGGGAAATTGCAGTTAGAGTGCAAAGAAGTGTAGACACTGTGGTTAGGTGTTGTCAGGCATGCTTCAAGAAGGCCGTACGCGAAATGCAAGGGGCACTGGACGTCGCCGTAGAACAACAGACCGTGAAGATCGTGGCCTAAGATTATTGGCTTTAAGGGACCGTTTCTCCACTACCAGGTCCATTGCAAATGAATGGTTTGCAGAACTTGGAAGACTTATTGGCATGCGAACTGTTTACCGACGAATGAGAAGTTTTGGTCTGTTTTCATACCGACCACAATGGGTCCTCCCTTTAAGTCCAGAACACCGACGTAATCGCCTTGAGTGGTGCAGAGAACGGTCACTCTGGGATCAGGAATGGGACAGTATTGTCTTTAGTGACGAGTCTCGATTTTGTTTAGGCATGCACGATGATCGATCCAGCGTTAGAAGGCGACGTGGTGAAAGGAGGAATCCACAGTTTTTTGTTGAAATACATGTTCATCACACTGTTGGAGTTATGGTTTGGGGTGCCATAGCATATAGTTCCAGGTCACCTCTAATCTTCATCAGAGGTAACATAAAGGCGCAGCGTTATATCCAAGAAGTTGTAGAACCCCATCTTTTACCATATCATGACACCCTGGCAAATCCAACTTTCCAACAAGATAATGCCCGACCACATGTTGCAACCTCTTTCAACATAATGATGTCACATTGTTACCATGGCCACCAAGATCTCCCGACTTATCCCCAACACGTGTGGGATATGATGGGTAGGAGATTGCTCAATTTGCATCGTCCTCCTCAGACTCTAGGAGCACTTTGAGAGGAGTTGGTGGTTGCCTGGAATGAGATACCACAGGAGGACATTGACCACCTGATCAGAAGCATGCCTAGACGCGTTGGAGAATGCGTAACACATCGGGGTGCATCCACACATTATTAAAGGTAAAGGCTTTAAAGCAATGCAATTATTTTGAAAATTTAATAATTTACTTAT
>MU182740.1:356862-408848 GCA_016904865.1 Pissodes strobi
TTTTGGATTAAAATTTTTGCATGGAATACAAAAGTTTTTCATTTAGTACATTTCGTACATGCACACAGCCTTCACTCTTCATTTACTTTTTAGTAAATATTTTCAAATTTAATTATTCAGATATTGGTTTTCGGAAAATATTTTTGGAGCTTCAACATTTCATGTTTTATTTCATTATATTAGCAATATTTTAAAACTTATTGGCATACTTCGGAAGAATTTTAAAAGCACATATTTGTCCTCTATTTTTAAATTAGCTCAGTGCCTTACTATTTATGGCACAAGTAAAGAAATATAAAGTTGGTTTTCACCAGTTATTAATTTTACGGCTTCAATCATTTCATGGTTTATTAAGTATATTTTCGAATATGTTTTTAGAATTATTTATGAATGGGTAATTGTAAAGTTGGATTTCGGACGATAATAATATCAAATCTTTAAACATTTTATATTTTATTTTGTATATTTCAAAAGATATTTTTAAAATTACTTGGAATGAGTAGTTAAGGTTCGATTTCGGATGATAATAATTTTAAAGCTTCATCAATTTCATATTTAACTAAGGATGTTTCTGAAAGTGTTATTAAATTATTTAGTAATGGGTAATTGTAAGATTGGACTTCGAAATATAATAAATTTTAAGCTCCAACAATTTCATATTTTATTAAACCCATATCTAAAGATGTTTCTAATATTATTTAGGAATGCATAATTGTGTAAGATTGGTTTTCAAATTATAATAAATTTAAAGCTTCAAGAATGTCATATTTTCTTAAGCATATATCCAAAGATATTTTTAAAATTATTTAGGAATGAGTATATTGTAAGATTGGTTTTCGAATAATAATAATATTAAAGCTTCATCCATTTCATAATTTATTAAGCTTATTTCAGAAGATGTTTTTACACTTATTAAGGATTGGATTTTAGATGATTATAATATTAGCTTTAACAATTTCATATTTTATTACACATATCTCTGAAGATGTTTTTAATATTATTAAGTAATGAGAAGTGGTAGCATTGGATTTTAAGATGTTTTAAAAATTATTTAGGATTCGATTTCGGATAAAAATAATTTTAAAGCTTCAACAATTTTATATTTTGTTAAGTACACCACTGAAGATGTTTTTTAAAATTATTGAGGAATAAGTAATTGTAAAATTGGATTTCGGATGATATTAATTTTAAAACGCAACCATTTCACATTTTATTAAGATTGGATTTCGAATGATAATAGGCTTAAAGCTTCAACAGCCTTACATTTTAATAAGTATATTTCAGAAGATGCTTTTGAAATTATTTAGGTTTAACTAATGGTAAGATTGAATTTCGGATGATAATAAATTTAAAGCGTCAACAGTCTCATATTTTATTAAGCATATCTGTAAAGATGTTTTTAAAATTACTTAGGATTGGTTAATTGTAGTGATGGGCTTATTCGAATGAAAAATAACCTGTTATCCGGTTATTAAAATAACCTGTATTATTCGGTTTTCATTCCACAAGTATTCGAATGAAAAATAACCTGAACCTGATACGTACAAATTCAAATACGAACACGAAGGAACAAACCTCGCTGTCGCGTCGCGTCGATCCGTCGAATGATCAACCAGCAGGGAGCGGTTTTAATTTAGTTATGAGTTAGGAATCAAGTTTCGAGGTTTTAGCTCGAATAAAAGATGAGTTTTAAAATTGCAAATGTACCGGTAGGATGTGGAATTGTGGAATGTGGAAGCCGAACTTGGGGGGTTGAAAACTAGCGAATATTAAGTTAAGATTACATAATTTACTTTTATTGCGTACCTAACATAAAAAAAATATCCAATTTCGGCGTCTGAACGCCTAAAAAGTGCAAATATAGCAATTTGTTGGCATCTTCAAAGAATCAAAATAAAAGGCGGTCGCTTTTGATCCGGCGGCCGGCCGATATTTTTTGTTAGCAAGCAGCCCCACATATTTCTTATTTCTTTCATACACTTCTTCGTAATGAATACGGTCTGCTTTCCAATACATAACACCAATTATCACCTAATGTTTGTTTAGTTTTTAGGTTATATATTGGAATTTAGAATGTAGGAGCATACATAAGTCGTAATATAACTATAACAATATAATATGCACTATTAATTATTAATATTATTATAGTACTATAAATACATCGCCAAAGAGAAATACTTTTTTGCAAAGTAGATTTTAAATAATTATGTTCATTACATGTAATCAACACATCCAAGAATTATATTTTGGAGTTTAAGTATTTTAGATTGAAAAACGCAAAATGCTGTTTATTATATTTTGTTCAATAATATTACGTAATCAAATATTTACTCGTATTCTATTGTTATTTACTTATTTACTAAGCCATGCCTAATAAGACAATTACAGCAGTTGCGAGTTACGAATAAGATGCCGATGACGCTGAACCTCCTTCCTAACCGGCTGCGATCGCTAACCTGAATTTATTCGAATGATTATTCAAATAATCATTCGGTTATTAATATTATTTGAATACAAATAATTCGGTTATCAAAATAATTCGGTTATGCCCATCACTAGTTAATTGTAAGATTGGATTTCGAATAACAATAACTTTAAAGCTTCAACCATTTCATATTTTATTAAGTATATTTCAGAAGATATTTTTAACACTATTTAGGATTGGATTTTGGATGAATGATAACAATTTTAAAGCTTTCAACCTTTTCATATTTTATTCAGCATATTTCAGAAGAGGTTTTTAAAATTATTTAGGAATGAGTAATTGTAAGATTGGAATTCGGATAATACTAATTTTAAAACGGCAACCATTTCATATTTATTAAGTATATTTTAAAAGATGTTTTTAAAATTATTTAGCAGTGAGTAAATTGTAGGATTGGATTTCGGATGATAATAACTTTAAAGTTTCAACAATAGCATATTTTATTAAGCATACCTCTGAATATGTTTTTAAAATTATTTAGAAATGAAAAATTGTAAGATAGGATTTCAGATGATAATAATTTTAATGCTTTAATTTCATATTCTATTAAGCATATTTCAGATGTTTTTAAAATTATCAAGGATTGAATTTCAGATAATAATAATTTTAAAGCTTCAACAATTTTATATTTTGTTAAGTATATCTCTGTAGATGTTTTTCAAATTATATTATTAATGAGTAATTGAAATGTTGGATTTGGATGAATGATAACATTTTTAAAGCTTTCAACCTTTTTATATTTTATTCAGCATATTTCAGAAGAGGTTTTTAAAATTATTTAGGAATGAGTAATTGAAGGATTGGAATTCGGATAATACTAATTTTAAAACGGCAACCATTTCATATTTATTAATTATATTTTAAAAGATGTTTTTAAAATTATTTAGCAGTGAGTAAATTGTACGATTGGATTTCGGATGATAATAACTTGAAAGTTTCAACAATCCCATATTTTATTAAGCATACCTCTGAATATGTTTTTAAAATTATTTGGAAATGAGAAATTGTAAGATAAGAGTTCAGATGACAATAATTTTAATGCTTCAATTTCATATTCTATTAAGCATATTTCAGATGTTTTTAAAATTATCAAGGATTGAATTTCGAAAAATAATAATTTTAAAGCTTCAACAATTTAATATTTTGTTAAGTATATCTCTGAAGATATTTTTAAAGTTATTTAGGAATGTGTAATTGTAAGATTGGATAAATGATAACCATTTTAAAGCTTCAAATATTTCATATATTATTAAGTATATTTCAGAAGATGTTTTTGACAATATTTAGTAATGAATAATTGTGAGAATGGATTTTCTATGATAATAATTTTAATGCTTCAAAAAGTTCAAGTTTTATAAAGCACATTTCTGAAGATGCTATTAAAAATATTAACGAATGAGTAATTGCAAGGTTGGATTTTCGATGTTAATAATTTTAAAGCTTCTTACATTTCATATTTTATTAAGTGTACGTTTGTATTTTGGATGATAATAATGTTAGAACTTCAATCATTTTATGTTTTATAGCTATGTCTTATTTGTTACCATAGGGCTTTACAATTACATTCTTACTTCAAATAAATCCTAATCAGGTAGTTAGTGTAAATAAAATTAAATTGAATTTCATATTGTAATCATTAACTATTGTAGAAAAACACCCAAGGTTTTGATTGCAACAAATCAATGAGGTTTATGAAAGACAGGAAATATCAAAAAATATTTTTATCGGTGAAATAAATCTAGGAGTCACTTCGAATCGATGTCTCTTATTTTATATTAGTCCTTTAGTCATTATTAAATTAGAAATTTTCATTACATTGCAGCGACGATCGAATTTCAACGTGACCAAAATCATTATTCTAGCTGTATTCTGGAACCATTTAACCAGTAACTTTAAAGGGGCGAAAGCATAAATTTCTTGAAAAACTTTTCAGAAATTTCGTTTTGTGTTACTGCTCAATAATAATAGAGCAAGAGTACGCATATTAGATAAAAAGCGCAACTACTTTAAAATATTTGAGAAAAGAAGAATTTAATTCCGTGGAGAGTACGAAACCAGAACAAACGAACGCCAATCTGCAAGAATCTCAAACAATGTCTTTTCCCAGAGGACATTCCGATTTATCAGGGAATTTCCTTTGTCGCAATGTTTCCAGACAAAGACTTATTTTCCGGAAACAATCTACGCTGTGTAAAACTTTCTCACAATTAGCGATAAATTAAGCACGTTAATAGATTTCCCTGAATATAATTGTTGGTTTTCTGATGCTTCTGTCTTGGATTTAAATAAGTCACAAAGCATAAATTCCACCTCCCAATAAAGTCAACTCATCCTGATTTTAAGCGAACCAGTTCATGAGTAGTAGTAGTGAGTTAAATAATCATGGGCACTATAACTTCTGAATAAGATAAGATACTATAGGCAGTGAGGACAATAAAAAATATTAGTGGACGATAACAACAAATAGTAGATAGATAGAGATGGACAGGTATTCTGGTGTGGATGAGCATGGTTTTATAAAAAGTATGAAATCCGTCTTATATGTTATGGCTAATTGAACTATAATACAGAAAATCTTCAGAACTTCTATTTTGAAAAAATCGCTCAACGTTAACAAAGCATTCGGCGGTTAATTACCAGCCTCCTATACAATTAAGTTAACACAACCACGGAATTCAAAATTAGACTAGAGCGGTCCTTTCCATAATGTATCAAGCCTGACTTTGAGTTGCATACCATTTACATTCAGTTTCTGTTTCACCTGAAAGCAGTTTGCTTGCCTATTTTACCTGAATTGTTTATTTTTGCCCTGTGCAATTATACTGCATATAATTTTAGTGAGATTAATTCAATTTACTTTACCTTACGATTTAAACATATAGTTAATTGACGTTTCCCCTCTTGACTAATGGTATTATTTAAGATTATAGACATATAAAGCAGACTTAGAAATGTTAAGTATTTTTGATCGTAAGGTGTTCGTTCAACAGGATATATTGTAATTAAATATACATTTCTTAAATTATATTCTCTAACCCACTGTTCGCTTCACCTAATCATTCTATACGAAAATTTATGTATAGCAATCTGCATATACAATCACGTACATTTTTCAGCTGCATTTGAAGAGATTTTACAGCACTCTATGCGAGAAGAGAATCACATTTTTCTTGGATTATATAAACATCCTCATGTTCTCTTTTGAAACCCTCGAGATATGCATTTAGCCTCTGTACAATTTATTTTGCTATTCACAGTTTAACTTAAAAAACAATTGTTCTTTGTGTAAATTCGTACATTTATCATTCAGTTATTTAGTCCCTGTTAGATATCGAACTTAAGTGCCCAAAATACATTGGATGTATATAAAGACCACCGTCTCAACTTGATTGTAATCATTATTATTGTATTTTAAAAAATATATATATTTGCTACAACTACAATAATTATCGGTCCACCTACATTAGAATCAAATTCTGCATGCTTAAAGCTTACACTCAAGATTTTCAGCCTAAATTTACCTTTCATTTTCTTACGGCGTCTGTCTCATGTGGCTTCCAAACTTAATAATTGCCCTCTTCCAATTTCAATTTAGGACGACACATTTTTTTAAACAGAAGCGTTTAACAGAGTTATCCAATGTACAGGCAGAAGGCGTCCGTCGGACCCTAGGGATATCCATTATATTCTGTTTCCAGGGTTCAGGGTTTTTGCAGGCGACCCGCTGACAACAAAGGTTTCCTTCTGTACGAACCTATTTCATAACGAGGATTTATTACATTGGGTGATAATAAGTGTCTTTAAATTTATTGCGTCCTTAAACGAGGGGGCGGTTATAAATAGATTATATTCTATTATAGAGAGCGCTTTCAGAAAATAAAGCCAAGTTTTAAATATATTGCACTATATTTTATTAGATTTATTTATAGGCTTGGAGCCTTTTGATTTCATTTTTTTTATCATTTTGTTTCATATATATAATTAACAACTATATACTAGAGTGGTTCAGTGAAATATCTTTTCTAACACCATTCAGAGTTTTTGACTTTTTTTTCTTTTTCAAAAGGCATGTTAAATATAATAGATTAAAGGAAAGATCTGCAGTAGAGCCTTTTCTTACAAAAAAAATCACATTTGACACCAAAACGCGTCAGTTATAATATTATGTGAGTAGGCTATATGTCGACATATTGGTGAAGAAGTACACAAGATGGTATGTAGGAAGTAAAGTAAGGTTATGGACACAAATCAACAGGACGTGACAATAGATCTTATTTACTTTTTATAATATTTAAGATTTTTCAACTGTGTTAAACACTTTATAAATGATTTCTAATTTTTAGAATTTTCTAAATAATATATACTTACTACATTTTTTAGTTGATTAAGTTTTACATCATCTTTCATAAATTTATTAATAAAAGTTTTTCTGCTTGCGAGTTTATTTACTGTATATATGTTTTATTCACTTTTCGTCATAAGTTTCCTAAAAAGATTCTTAAGAGATCTTACATCGGGACATTTCCTTTTATTTGTTCCTGTCACCGATAAAAGATCTATAACGGAGGACTATATTATCGTGCAGCGTGAGAGGGAAAATATCCAATTTTCCAGGAAAACTTTGCGTTTCCGATGTATTATTAGAAAAGCGATTCGAATATATCAATACTGTCACCTTGAGGGAATCTAAGGACACCTCTTTCGGATAAAGGTATAAAATATATTAAAAAGCGATTCTGTGTTTTGATTAAAGACCGTAAAGATCGGATCATATCAATTCTGATCTTTAGACGATCGACGTGCTTCTTTGAATATTCAATTTAGAGATTTATAAATGGCTCGATCAACAAACCCCTCTTTCAAGTTTGCAAGAGCATAGATCGCAATATCAGTTTAATTTTAGTTATGACTCGCCCAGCGGCTGCACATTCTCGGCTCAAATCTCAAAGCTGTTTACATTATTTTATTCAAAATCGTTTTTCGGAGAATGAAAATTATCTTTTCTCAGGATAAATAAAGTACTGTAATAAGCAGTGTGGTGGATAAAGAAGAGTAAATCGAACAAGTGCCTTCATATGTGTTCTGATATGGATGCGACAAGCGTGTGGGACGAAGTAAATTGTCCCTTCTAGTGAAAGTTCGCTTACATTTTGGACACTCAAATTTAATTTTAAATTTCTGAAATAACGTTTTTAAAAATAATATTATGCTTCTTCTTGTAAAGCTGCTTTTACACGCGGCAGGGAAATGATGAAAATTATTAAAATTTGTTGCTTTAAATTAAAGGAATTTAGGGATGGAATGGCAATTACGAACTCTTCAAAGATGTTTTAATATGATTCTACTTCTCAACAGAATCTAATGAATAGCCTGAAGTTTTATTTTTGAAAATGCTTTTTGCATTTTGATTTAAATTTCTTTTTTTCAAATGAACGATTAATTCTTTACTTTACAATTTTTTTTAACTGTTTGTATTTTCTTGGTTTGTAGCGTATGTATTTTTGTTTGTATTTGTTTGGTTTGTTTGTTTGTTTTAAGACTAATTGTTTTACTTTTTGTTTTAAAAAATATATAGTTTGTTTGTGTCTCTTTTTTATCGTTAAATTTTTCTGTTTGGTTTTCTTTAAAATTTTGAATTGGAGAAGGAAATGAAAATTCACACTATTCCATGAGATGTTGCTAAAGCATACATTTGATAAAATAATATTTTGAACAGAAATTGATTCATTACTATTTTCAGTTAATACTATATTTTTTAAAATTATTTACTATAATATTCGTTGGTGATGAAGTATAAGCTTGAAGTGGGCTTTTCTGATGGTATGAAATTACATAATCGCTATCGTTGGAGCATTTAGAACGATTTTGTCCGCGGGAACCTTTTTTTCTTTTTTTTTGGGGGGATTAGGAAATCTCTATCTAGACACCTGGTCGATGTTGAGAGTCGTACAGTTGACCAGGCAGTGACTGCCTCTTTGTTCTAAAACCCTTCCCCCTGCTCTTCCAGGCATATCGTGCAGGTATCCGCTCTCGCATTACTTCTACACGATATGCGGAGCCTTCAGTTAGTTGTTACTCTAGCTGTGTTCATCTAGCTTCTATTTCCTTCGTTTCTAAGATGCTTCGTATCACTGCATATGTGCGTTGCCAACTTTCCTCTGACTGTCTTCTTTTTTTGATACATTCCCTTCTGAGTTCAGCTATTTCGTCGCTCCACCAATAAACTGGATGACCTCGACTGCTGTATTTCTACCTTGGCATGGATTTATCACACAGATCTTGGAGTGTTTTGGTAAAGCTCTTGTGTGATGCTGGTGCCTCGTCTTTGGGAATATCCCTGATGGCAGATTCAAGTCTTTCCCTATCTAGTTTCCTGAGGTTCCACCCCTTCTTGTTCTCATGTCTTGCTATGGGTTTGTTTACTTCGTCGATTTTAAAGATTATATAATCATGATCGCTCATGGATTCGATATCGCTTGCATCCCATTCTACTATTTGGCGCTTAATATTTTCTGTTGCTAGAGTCAGATTCCAGAGTTGATTCATAATCCCGTCTGTGGAGAGTTGGTTTACCTGGTTCATTTATGACTATCATATTGTGCTCGGCTATCCATTCTGCCATCAGTTTCCCTCGGTCGTCCTCCCTTTCCTTGTCCCACTGAAGGGATTTGGCGTTAAAATCTCCCGTTACTATTGCCTTTTCGCTGCAGGTTCTGATGCGGTTGCCAATTGCTTCTATTGTTTCCTCCAGGTCGGAGAGTTCACTATTGCGTGAAACTTAGCAGCTGTAAACGGTAAAGTTTTTTGTTGTAATGTATGAGAAACCGGGTCCACGTCCTTGTTCTTTGACGGCCAGTTTATTGTCCATTACTTTAATGGCCGTATTTATATGATCGTCAATGGTCCAATCTTTCCTATTTTATATGGCTTTGATGTTGGGTTCGCTCAGGAGGATGATTCCAGCTTTAATTTCTTTTGCCGTGGCAAGAGCCAGGTCATGTGCTTGTCGACTGCGGTTTAGGTTTATTTGGAGAACTTGCATTATTTGGTTGTTGGTTTACTTTGTTGGTCTGTCTGCTGCCTTTGCGCCCGTGTGACTGCCGTGCACTTGAAGGAGCCCGTCTGGTGCCCTTCCGTTTTACAGTGTATGCAGAATTCCGTGTTTGGATAGATCGCTGCTTTGTGCCCCGGTTTGCTACACCTCCGGCAATTCTGTTCTCTATCTGGGCCCCTGCACTCGGTTTTTATGTGGCCCGTCTCCCAGCATCTGAAACACTTTAGTTCAGGAATTCTCTCCTGGACACGGCAGCTCATCCATCCGATCCTCAATCGTTCGATTTTTAGTAGTTTGTCAGCTTCGGTTGCGTTAATGACGACGGTGGCATTTTGCTTTTTCCCGTATGCAGGCCTTAGAGCCCTTACCTCAAAGCTGTCACTTTTTACTCCAATTATTTTGCTTATGCTTTCTCTGATGTCTTCCTGGGTGGTAATGCTGTCCATATCTTTTATGTGGAGCACTTTTTTGTTAACTCTAAATGACACGGACGCTTGTGGAAGTCTTTCGCATATTTCTTTCTTTAGTGCTTCAGCTTTATCTGATCCGTTCTGAACTGTCACTAGTAGCTCTCCCTTTCGTGTCTCTTTTGTCTCTTTAACATCTACACCAATCTCGCTGGGGTTTATGGATACTTTAACAGCTTTGAGTACTTCTGCATACTTCATACCGTCCATTTTAATTATTAGTGCATCCCCTCTTGGCTTTTTTGGTTTTATACCTGAGTTGGATTCCCCTGTAGATGATTTTAGTCTAGTGGCTCCATTCGAGAAAAAGAAGGTTCATTTAAAGTTGAATCAAACGATCTTTTTAGTAGTAGCCCTACATTACCATCTGTTTGAGATTGAAACCATCCCTAACCTTTAAATTTTTTCAAATCATTTAAATCTTCACTATTTTCTCCCAAATTTTAATTATTTTCCAAAGCAAAATTTTCAATGCCTCCTAAATTTAAACCGTAATTATTATTTTCCAAAGCTGTGATTTTAACATTTTCTTCTAAGTTTAAGTCAAAATTATTATTTTTTAAAGCAATATTATTGTCTAAAGGTAAATCTATTCAATATTTCGTTGGAATTATTATAATGTACGCTACTCTGATGATTTAAGACATTTTTAGAGATGCTATATATAAAATACCGTTTACCATATCTTAAAAAAATTTGATCTTTGACTCAAAACTTCACTATTCTCCCTTAAAATTGCCGGAATATAAATATTGTACAAAATGTTCACTTTTGTACTTTTACAATTATTTAATGTGTTAGTTTTCAATACTGGGGGCAACTGGATGAATGATGTATTATTTTCTAGAATTTATTGAACGAAGAGAAGAACAGCTTAAGAATAAATGTTGCATGCTGCTATATTTGCATTTATATAGTCCTCTTGAGAAAGCGTATTAGAGTTTCAAGTTATCAGAGACACAGTACTAATATGGTTGTCCTTGAAAAAAATCAGTTCTGATGCACTTGTATGATGGTGTCGAGGAAGCGCCAACCGAAGAGAACATCGCTGCGCAAAGTGAAAATTAGTAACTGCAGAATTCATTATATTCTATAATAGAGACAAGTGTGTAGTACTAAAAAAAATATATTTATATTTTGGCAGTGATTGAAAGGGACAAGCTTGCCTTGAAAAAAATATATTAAATCGAACATCTATACATGCTCGCCTCCTTAATACTTAGTCGGGTCACCAGGTTCGTACAAAGGCTGATATTTTTCACAATATTGTCGCCTTTCAGCCGTCCGCTTTCCTCTAAAAGATCATTAGGATTTAACGGAATTCCGAAAGCCACTTTAAGACCTGAACGACGCACTAACGATTAATTTTATTAAATTGGATGGACCCTTTTTAATTTGTATTCGAAGATGAAGCCTTAACAATAAATTGTTTTGGTCTCTAGGTTTACATAATATTTTAGATATAATTAATAATTTTCTCAGAATACATTATTTTCAGATATATTTAAAAGTAAGTAATTAAAAACAATATGTGTACATATTCGCTAATTCAAAGCCAGGTCACTGAAAAATGGAAGTGTGTCATTTGAATAGTGCCTCCAATGAGTAGGCGACAGCAGACCAGTTGATCGCGCGCACTTTATAGTAAAAATGAACCTAATGCTGTACTAAGTTTTGTAATGAGTATATTAAATATATAAAAGCAAGAGATAGAACATTTTTTTAACACAAAGGCGTCCAAAAAGTGCTATTGTGGGTAAGAGCGTATTATTCTTGACATAATAAAATCTTACGCGTTCAGCTGACCTGACAAATAACGCTTTTATTTGTCATAATGAAAGATTATAAACAAGAATATATTCCTGAAATACAAAGATAATGTGTATTGGAGTTTTGCAACAATCTTCTTGGTAAAATAATATTATCAAATTATGAGGTCCTAGTAATCATTCTGTTAAATTTAATTTATAACTGCATCGTCTCCTACTATTCAACTTTAAATTCGTTTTCTGCATTTAAAAGTTAGTTTCGCTACTTTAAGTTTAACAAAATCTCGTAAATCGGACGAAATACGATTTTCATAGAGTTCTACGAAACACCTAGAAGTGTGCTTTGTATCCAATTACTTTTCACATATCGTGATTGCTGATCTAATCAACATATAGTTAGTCAGTCCAGAGAAATAAATATGGGCACTGCGTAATAAGACTTCTATTAGTAGTTTGAAGTTTAATTAAGCGATAGAAATATTTTATAATGTTCAGTTAGTTTTAGTACGCTTTAATACTAAGCTATCTAATTTCAGAGTCGACTCTTGTTATAGAGGCTAGTCTAAACTTTTAGTGAAAATTATTTCGTTAGTTAGCTCAGACTGACTTAGGGAAATCCTAAGGGATGATGCTCTTCATCTTCACCATCAATATCTGGTCCATTATAGCTAAGCAAAGTAAGTCACTACCACAATGAAAAAACCTGGGATCAATGCATCGCACTTAGTATCCTAGCCTTCGAAAAACTTGATCTTGTTACGTAAGTCTACCGCAAGGTCATTCGATGGATTGTGAGTATGCCTAACTCAAGGTCAAAAGTGACGGGAGAGACGTAAACGGGATTTACTCTCTACTTATATATAAAGTAGCTTTGTAATTTCTTAGGTTATTAGCTTTTTTGTTTAACTATTTAGTGCAATTATTTTCATACTGAGAGTTTATAATTTCTCTCTCCGTGCTTTTATGAAGTTTGGTCCCTTTATTACTTAACAATTCATAGCTTCAAAGTGCTTAGACAATGTCAGTTTCCTGAAGATTACTGCGGTTGTCATCAGTAAAATTGAGACTCCGCCCTTTGGAGTCAAGCGTTCCTATAAGTGCTAATACCGTCACTGTTTAACGATGACATGAACAGGTAACTAACTAACTTACCTAACATTATTTAACATAATTTAGTATGCAGCTTTTATTAAGCCATCTCTTTGAAGGTCGCATGACATAAACGATTTAATTGGTTCAGGAGCATGCTTTGAGGCTCGTAAACCACGAGTTAATGTGGTAGCAAAGCCGCATATGGTTAATTTAAATACCACAAACGAGATTAGCTGTGAGCGCCGAGAGAGAATTTCAAATTAACGCGTCGCCTAATAAAACTCCATAACTTGAATCGAATTTAAAATAAACGGCAAGCGCGTTTTATCTAATAATAATCCAAAGATGTAGTGCCAATAATCACACACAGGGACCAAGTGCATAGAAAAATTACCCACAAATTGACTCTGGCCGGAAAATATGGTGACGCCATATAAAAATTGATGAAACAAGTTCGATAAATGAAGAAAGTATAAAATAACTTTGACATTAATAAAGCGAAAGCGTGTGTGTTTGGTGCCCGGAGATAACGACGACGTCGCTACGTGCATCCGCTTGATTTCAGATGCTCATAATGTAAAACCGTAATAACGGCACCCACGTCGCGACGCCCGCTACAAGGTCAAATGATGAGGAGATTTATTTCATAGTTCAAGGCTTTTCGGGTCTTTAAATTAATTACAAGTATGAATGATTTGCTGGATACAATCGGCTGGAATACTCATTAGGGCAATTTCAAAATTCCTTTTTGTTTCTCAATTGCTATTATTATCAGTAAATTTCTCTTACCGAAAGAGTGGCTTAAGAAATAAACTAAGTCGACGAAAAGAAAATGTGAATCATACATTTACAGATTGAGAAATATAAGTATAAAAGTGCTAATGTCTAGCATGTAAGCTACATCCAAAAAGATAAATGAAAAATTAACGTAGCTGCAAGGAAAAATACTGAAGTTATCGTTATCTCGTTCCACAGTTCTGCATTAATTATGGGATTAATGTGCTATGGTGCACAACATGATTAATAACAGCCTTCGTTCTTTTTCAGGTGGGAAAATGGGTGGGAAAAACAGACTAAAGCTTTTAAATGATAGGAGGATATGCCTGAAAAGAAAATTTGGTTAGGGCTTAGAATAGAGCCAAAAATCCAAATTCTTATTACCATATAACCCATTTTGCTGAAATTGTAATCATAATTATTAACACTATTCCATGCGGGAAATGGTTGCAACGACTTTACTTACTAAAACGTTGCCATTAAAATTTGGGCCAAATATATTTACGTTCGTCAAAAAAAAAATGTGTATCATATATTTACAAATTGTGAAAAATGTTTAGGCTTTTGATAGAGCATTAACGTATCATTTAAAAAGATAAATGATGCATTTCTTGAAATAAATATTTATCAAAGATATTTCAAATACACCACAACTTGCTTAAAACCCAAAATGGCGGCCCTAAAAAGCAACTTAAATAGATTTAATGACTTCTTCCCGCAATTGCGCAGTTGGTTTAATATAATTGATGTATAACTAGATTTAGCAACGCAGGAAATAGGCCAATATATTTTTTCCTGCATAGGAACTAAACGATGTAACAGGCAGTAATTAAACTGCACGGATATCAGAGTCGATTCTAATAAACCCAGCGTTAGTCTACTGACTGGAATGTTAAAACTTTTGATGTGTAATCTTACGACCATGAAAAGTTACCATTAAGAGCACTGCAAATATAACTCACGTTCGTAAAAAAACGTGAATCATATATTTAAAAATGGTGAAAAATGCTTATACTTTTGTGCGCGCGGTGAAGCATTATCGTATCATTTTAAATGTTAAATTATGCGCTCCTTGAAATGAGTATCTATCGAAAATTCGAAATATTGCTAATAAAAAACAATTTGCATAAGATTCACAATGATGGCCATAACAATCAACTTAAAAAGATTTATTGAAGTCGTTCAACAATCATGCATTATAATTGATGCATAACTAGATTTAGCTAGACAGGGAACAGGTCAATATATTTTTTCCTGTATAGGAACTTAACTGTGCGAATGAAAAGGCAGTAATT
The DNA here is from genome assembly GCA_016904865.1 of Pissodes strobi. Taxonomy (NCBI): domain Eukaryota; kingdom Metazoa; phylum Arthropoda; class Insecta; order Coleoptera; family Curculionidae; genus Pissodes; species Pissodes strobi. The sequence continues at coordinate 371,802 of MU182740.1, forward strand.
ACACTGGTGAGATATCGGACGTCGATTTTAATAAACTCAGTTTAAGCCTAATGACTGGAATGCCAATATTTTACACTTGCGACCGTCACACGTTACCATTAAAGAGCAGAAAAATATAATCCACGTTCGTCAAAAAGAAATTGTGAATCATAAATTTACAAATTGTGAAATTTTTTTAAAATATAAATGATGCACCCCTTAAAATGCGTATTTATTGAGGATATAATGAAACACAACTTGCTTAGAACCCACAATACCTGCCCCAATAATCGGCTTAAATAGATTTATTGACTTCGTTCAACAATCGTGCAGTTGGTTTATTATAATTGATGCATAACAAGATTTAGATAAGCAGGAAACAGGCCAATATATTTTTCCCTGATAGGAACTTAACTGTGTGATTGAACCAGCAATAACTAAACTATATATCGGACGTCGATTTTAATAAACCCAATTTTTGCCTACTGTGATTCCAACATTTTTGAGGTGTAAAGCTTACGGCCATGAAATGTTACCATTAGAGAGCAGGAAAAATGTCATTCACGTGCGTCAGAAAGTTAATGTGAATCATACATTTACAAATTGTGAAAATTGATTTTACTTTTGTACGCGCGGTAAAAATTATCACATCATTTAAAAAGATAAAATATACACTCCTTGAGTATCAATCAGGACTTGAGCTATGTCTAATAAACCACAACTTGCTTAAAACCCACGATGGCGGGCCTAGAAATCAACTTATATAGATTTACTAAACGTCTTCCAACAATCACGCAGTTGGTTCATTATAAATAATGCATACCTAGATTTAGCTAGGCAGGAAACAGGCCAATATATTTTTCCTGCATAGGAACTTAACTATGCGACCGAAACTGGAAGTAATTAAACTGCTCAGATCTCAGAAGTCGATTTCAATAAACCCAGTTTTAGTCTACTGCAATTCCAGTATTTTTGAGCTGGTGAAGTGTACGATCATGAAACGTTACAATAGAAGAGCAAGAAAACGATAATTCACGTTCGTCAAAAAGAAAATGTGAATCATACGCTTACCAATAGTGAAAAATGCTTATACTTGAGTACGCGCGGTAAAAATTAACGTGACATTTAAAGTGATGAACTCCTTGAAATGAGTGTTTATCTGGGATTCGAGATATTTCTAATAAGCCACAACTTGCCTAAAACCCACGATGGCGGTCTTAACAATCAACTTAAACAGATTTATTGAATTCTTCCAACAATTCTGAAGTTGGTTTATTATTAAAGAGCTGAGAAAATGCAAATGCATTTTTTGCATTTTTCTCTGTTTTGTACAAAACAGACATTTTTCCAATAATAGAGCATTTATTGCATTTTATGGCCAAATAAAGACCCTGTCCGTCTTTTTTCGATTGCATGTTTATCGCACGGCACCTGTTTATTAGTTTATTTAATTACATTAGTTTATTTTATTACACCACAAGACTGAGGTACTTTGCTACTTCATAGAATTACCCAGGATAAACCCACACTATAGGGTATTCCTAGTAAAAGCAATTAATATTGCAAACAGAAGCCGATAGTTCAATGAGGTGGCAATTTTTAGTATCTTTGATATCGTCTACGTGAAACGTTCTTGTGTGCCTCGTTTGGAAAAGTGAATTGTGTCTGTGTATGTGTGGTCAATGTTTGTCAAAACCCCGTAAACTAACTTCCATACGTCGTGGATAAAGAGCTATCGGGAGTTCACTTGGGATGGCACCAATTCGTTTTGTACAGCTTGTTCGAAAATTGTGAGTATAAACCATATTTTCACATTTATTTTTTTCCAGGTTATAGTAAATAAAGAAAGATACATGTTTTTAATATAATAGAAAATTTTGGCTTCAATAAATCACGTATTCCAGCATATTATTGGTAGTTAATGTTAACAATTTTAAAGTATTTATAAAATGTTTCTACTTAATTACTTTATAGCAAAAAAGGAAAATATATTATGCTTTTTGGTATAAGGAGATTGCTGCTTTTGCAAATTACGTATTCAAGCAAATTATTGGTAGCTAATGTTAACAATTTTAATGTATTTACAAAAGTTTTCTACTCAAATATTTTATTTGGCAGTAGTAGGAAAGTTTTTTTTAGAATTCGATTTTTTAACGAATGTAAACCCAAATTAATTATTGCTTTTTTGGATTTTATAGATTCATGCAGATAACATATTTATTGTGGATCAGCATGTCAAATCAGCAAAACACCATCTCAACGTGCGAAAATTGCAAAGAGGGGAACCCTCCCAGCGAACAATACAACATTGTCTTGAAGAAAAACCAAAAAACAGGCAATGAGGACTTATGTAAGGCATTCATTGGAGCCAATATACCACTTAAAAAACTGAGCAACCCCAATTTACGTTCATTTTTGGCAAAATATTGTAAATTTAACATACCGAACGAGTCAACTGTACGTAAAGGCAGTGTTGATGTCATTTACAAACAAACTATAAATGACACAAAAAAAAGTGGGTGAAAATTATCTTTATCTTGTTTTTGATGAAACAACTGACACATGTGGGAGAATAGTTTGTTAATTTACGAATTGTATGTTGTACAATTTGCTATTATCTGAATGTATCAATGGTATTGTTGTATTATTAATTTTATTGTATTATTCATTTCTTTATAATAGCAAATACTATTTTGACACTGTAAGATTTTTATGTTTTAGATTTTATGTTTTGTAATTTGCTATGTAAGTATCAATGTGTGTATCTATGAATAAAAAAGTTTTATTACGATTTTTTTGGTTTCATTTATATTTATATAAATATGTGGTATAGGTAAAAATTATAGGATTTCTGAAGAACGGGTTTAATTATAAAGAAATTGTTCTGGCTTTATTTAATATAATATTAAAGTTCATAATTTTTCATATAATAAAAATGCATATTTGCATTTTTTGTTCATTTCGATGCATATATTCTGAAAATTTTATGCATATAAATGCGCATATATTGGTATTATAATTGATGCACAACTAGATGTAGCAAGGCAAGAGACAGGCTAATATATTTTTCCTGCATAGAAATTTAACTGCGCGACTGAAACAGGTAGTAATTAAACTGCTCAAATATCAGACGTCGATTTTAATAAACCCAATTTTATCCTACCGCAATGCCAAAGTTTTTGAAGTGTATAGCTTACGACCATGAAACGTTACCATTAAAACGAAGGAAAAATAAAATTCACGTTCGTCAAAAAGAAATTGTGAATCATACATTTACAAATTGTGAAAAATATGAAAACACGACAGATGAAAAAATACAGGCTAAGAGCTTTAAAGTCAAACTGATTTGGCTGCTATCTAAATATTATATAATATCTCGTTAGACTCTTAACTGAGGAAATATTTGGCTCTTCCAGAAGATTCTATCTGCTGAGCTTTGGATGAAGCTGCAGCACAAAGTTTTTGATCTGTCTTATAGAGAGCGGACGTAAAGGCCTATCTAGGCAAAATCCATATTTCTATTAGGAGATTCAGGTGAGCGATTGAGAGCACGATTAAACTCTAGGCGCCCCATTACTAACACTGGACAGGTCGATGGGCTAAACTTGTATGAATATATCATGTTATATAATTTCCTCTCTAAGAAAGCATATTTTCCGAATCGTAAGCCTAATCTGGAAGTAGGAAGCTTAAAATTCAATCAATCGATATCCTTGTGTAACAGCTGCAGTTCGCTTTTGAAAATCATATAAAATATATTCCAAGTCCAGGCCATTGATAACGATGAAGAAGATAACATACATGTGAAATGGCCACAAATTTCCGGCACGTTAGAAGTGAGTAAAAGCATAGCCTAATTTAATTAGGACAAACGAACATTCATAAACCCCTTCCTCACCTGTAAATGTGGCTGAAGTAGCTCGTAATTTAATATTATACATATTAGTATAAACGCTCTAGGTTATGAAAATTAACCTCAATTTAAACTTTGCAAGCGCCGGCTGCCTTAAACTAATATAGATATAGGTAGACGTAGTAGTGTATGATTTATTGTTTTGTACTCCCGTATCTTAATGTGTATAGTATAATTTCACACCCCGGTGCGTAAAGTGCAATATATTTCCCTTATGGGCCTTATTTCACGCATCCGTCCACAACAGACCATGTAATTACGCTCACAACTTAATAACAAATAGGTGATTGTCATTTCGCGGCAACTGTCACTAAAAATAGTTGTGTAATTGCGTTGATGATATTTATTTTCATTTTAAATAAAGTCGTAGAGAATTTAAAATGGCCAAAAATGCTTATACTTTTGTATGCGCGGTAAAGCATTATCGTAACATTTAAAAAGATAAATTATGCACTCCTCGAAATGAGTATCTATCAGAGATTCGAAATATTTGTAATAAACAACAATTTGGTTAAGACTCATGGTGGCCTTAACAATCAACTTAAACAGATGAAATGAAGTTTTCCAACAATCGTGCAGTTGGTTTATTATAATAATTGATGCATAACTAGATTTAGCAAGTCAGGGAATGGGCCAATATATTTTTCCTGTTAGGAACTGCGAATGAAAAGGCAGTAATTAAACTGGTGAGATACTTACTTACTTTACGTGTTCGGGTCACCTAGCTATACTTCAAATTTCAAAAAATCAGCCAAGCGTATAGCTTTGTCATTTGTTGAGATTAGGTCCTCCTCCTCAGTACATGTATCCCCCATATTGGGACAGACAAGTAGATGTCTTGGATGGGTTGGGCCTTAAAAAGTTTTCCGTGTAGTAAGTGGCCAGGTGATCAAGAGCGCGTGTTAGCTTCCCTTCTACCCCTCCAAAAGTTCTTCCCTGGGCTGCGACAGCTGTATCTTCAGCATAAATAAACAATCTGGTTTGTTCACTTATATGCAGGTCGTTGTTGAAGATGATGTATAGGAGGGGCCAGGACACTACCCTGAGGTGGACCATTTTTCTGGTTCCTCCAGTGACTTTTTCTGTAGAGTTACGAAGAAGCGTCAGCTTTGCAGGAGGCATTTCACCAGTTCAGTCAACCGGAAGTCCTTTGTTATGTCCCGGATTTTAGTCAACAGTTGGTGGTGATTGACAGTATCGTAGGCAGCTGACAGCAGCTATCAGCTTTTGCTCAAACCCATCCTCTATATGTCGGGTGAGACTTACAGTGTGGCCGCAGCAGGATTTACCAGGCATACACCCCGCCTGCTCTGATATAATTTTAGCTTCGACTGTGCCTCAAATGTGATCAAAAACCATTCTTTCCAGCACCTTGTCCAAATGGCAAATAAGTGATACAGGTCTGAAGTGTTTGGGCTCCGTTGGATCCTTTCCCGCTTTTAGAAGAGCTACTACTTTTGCCTTCCTTCACACCTTTGGTATTTACATATTAATGATGCAGTCATCATTTGGGCAATCCAGCTTAGTGCTACAGGACCAAAGTGCTTTATCTGCTCAGTGGGGATGTCATCCAGGCGCACCGGGCCATTATTGCCCTTCATATGATGGATTACTTGCTTTACTTCTTCGGTACTAAATGACATGGCAAGTGAGTCGTTTTCATTGGCAGCGTCGCGATTGATTTTGGTTTTATTAATTTTAGACATAGTGTGGTAAGATTAGCGTCCTTAGATATAGCAAACGGTAGGTCTTTTTGCAGGTTTAGGGCAGATGAATGAAAATCCCTTTTTTTGAAAAAGTTGCCGACGTTTCGACGTATATTTATCGTCTTTTTCAAGGCTTAAGGGAAAATAGCCTTGAAAAAGACGATAAATATACATCGAAACGTCGGCAATTAATTTTAGATGTTACTTTGCCATTTAATAGGAGTAATCTGGTCAGGTGTTATCGCAGTAAACTTTGGCGCCGGTGTCGTAGGATTATTGCTGAGATTTTTTATCAATTTCCACGCTCGTCTACTACTTTGTTTCATATCCAGACCTGTCATCAGCTTGGACCATTTTACTGTTCCCTTTGTGGATACTGCTTGTAGTTCTCCTGTTTGAATTCTCTCTTCTGAGAATGGATCATTTTCATACATAGTTTGGTATCTTTCACGTAGTTTTTTAGATTTATGTATTGGGATAAATTTCCTGGATACCATCCTTATTGCCCGAACAACGTTGTCATAAAATGTATGACTTGGTTCCAAGTCGGTGATTTCTCGGTCTAGTGTTTCAGTAAATTTTTGCCATCTTGCATTTTTGAAGCTAAATCTTCTTTTAAAAGGAACCAAGTCAGGTGTTACAGCAGCAATAATTGTAGAGGTTATAGATCTGTGTTGCGTTCTCGGGAGTGAGTTTCCTACAACTTTTGTTATTTGAACGCTAATTCTGTCGCTGATAAAGATGTTATCTGGGTTGTAGCCTCTAGGCCATCTTCCTCCATTAAAAGATGAGGAGTGCTTTGAGTCGTGAATTTGGTTCATTCCTTCTGCCCATTGTTCCAGTCTTTCGTCGTTGTGGCAGTTAAAATCACCCATAACGATTCTTATATTCTGTGAATTAAAATTTTTTGGTTCCACAAATGCAAAAGCGTCAGTTGGTTGTTTATAAATTGAAGTTACCGTATATGAATTCATTTCAATGGTAAGTCATGAGTTAAATAGGCAGAGTTTATACCTATGTCCGGCCTAGCGAAAATTGCACTTCCATATTGTTCGTGGGGCCTCTCTACTATGAGGTTCATCCCGTGGACCTTTGGTCTACGACTTGCAATCCCTCGGTGTGTCATTGAGAAGGAATTCCTTATCTGCTGATAAGGATTCAATGTTAATTGAAGTAGTCACCAATGCAGGCTTTGATAAAAGCCGTTTTGATGAATCCGGTTGTGTTGATGCTGGTGCTCCAGTGTTGAAAGGATTAGCCGGCATTATGTCGTTTCCAGGGGACGCCCGATGGCTTTCAGTTTTTGATTACAATCACTTGCTTTCAGGTTTTGTTTGTAATCTTCGTGGATGCTCCTTTCTTTTCCCCCCATGTTGAGATATCAGACGTCGATTTTAATATACCCAGTTTTAGTTTACTGACTGCCAATTTTTGAGGTGTAAAGCTCATGACACGTTGCTTTTAAAGAGCAGAAAAATATAATCCATGTTTGTCAAAAAGAAAATGTGGATCATACATTTACAAATTGTGAAGAATGCTTATACTTTTGCACGCGCAGTAAGGCATTAACGTATCATTTAAAAAATATAAATTATACACCCGTTGAAATGCGTGTTTATCGAGGATTCGAGATTCTCATAATCAAACACAACTTGCTTAGATCCCACAATACCTGCTCTAACAATCGGCTTAAATAGATTTATTGAATTCTTTCAACAATAGTGCAGTTGGTATATTATAATTGATGCATAACTAGATTTAGATAAGCAGGAAACAGGCTAATATATTTTTCCTGCATAGGAACTTAACTGTGTGATTAAAACAGACAATAACTTAACTGTTCAGATTTCGGACGTCGATTTTAATAAACCCAATTTTTGCCTCCTGTAAGCCGACATTTTTGAGGTGTAAAGCTTACGGCCAGGAAATGTTACCATTAGAGAGCAGGAAAAATGTCATTCACGTTCGTCAGAAAGATAATGTGAATCATACATTTACAAATTGTGAAAGATGCTTTTACCTTGGTCCGCGCGGTAAAAATTAACACATCATTTAAGAAGATAAAATACACACTCCTAGAGTATCTATCGGGAATTGAGCTATGTCTAATAAACCACAACTTGCTTAAAACCGACTATGGCGGTCCTAGCAAGCAACTTATATAGATTTACTAAACGTCTTCCAACAATCGCGCAGTTGGTTCATTATAAATACTGCATAACTAGATTTAGCCAGGCAGGAAACAGGCCAATATATTTTTCCTGTATAGGAACTTAACTGTGCGACCGAAACAGGAAGTAATTAAACTGCTCGGATGTCAGAAGTCAGAAGTCGATTTTAATAAACCCAGCTTTAGTCTACTGCTTTTCCTAAATTTTTGAGCTGGTAAAGCGTACGACCGTGAAACGTTGCCATAAAAGAGCAAGAAAACTATAATTCACGTTCATGCGCGCCTTGAAATAAGTGTTTATCAGGGATTCTAAATATATCTAATAAGCCACAATTTGCTTAAAACATACGATTGCGGCCTTAACAATCAACTTAAATAGATTTATTGACTTCTTCCAACAATCCTAAGGTTGGTTTATTATAATTTATTCATAACCAGATTTAGCAAGGCAAGAGACAAGTCAATATATTTTTTTCCTGCTTTGGAACCGAACTATGCGACTGAAACAGGCAGTTATTAAATTGCTCAATTGCGTAAAAGGAAATGTGAATCATACATTTACAAATTGTGAAAAATATGAAAACACGTCAGGTCAAAAATCCAGGCTAAGAGCTTTAAACTCAAACTGATTTGGCTGTTAACAAAAGATATTATCTAAATATCTCCTTAGACTCTTAACTGAGGCTGAAGCTGTTGATGAAGCTGCATCACAAAGTTTTTGATCTGCCCAAATCCATATGTCCATTAGGAGATTCATGTGAGCGATTGAGAGCATGATTGAACTGTTGGCGCCCCACTACTAACAACAGACAGTTCGATGGACTAAACTAGTATGAATATATTATGTTATATAATTTCCTGTCTAAGAAAGCATACTTACTGAATCGTGAGCCTGATCTAAAAGTGAGAGCCTTAAAATTAATTCAATCGATATTCTTGTGTAACAGCTGAAGTTCGTCTTCGAAAATGGAATAAAATATATTCCAAGATGAAGCAGATAATATACATGTGCAATGGCCACAAATTCCCGGCACGTTGGGAGTGTGTAAAGGCATAGCCTAATTCAATTAGGACGAACGAACATTCATAAATGCCATTATCACCTGTGAATGTAGCTGAAGTGGCTCGTAATTTAATATTGTACCTATTAGGTTATGAGAATTAACCTCAATTTAAGCTTTGCAAGCATAGCCTTAAACTAATATACATATGGGTAGACGTAGTAGTGTATGATTTATTATTTTTGTACTCCCGTATATTAATGCGTAACGTATAGTTTCACGCCCCGGTGCGTAAAGTGCAATATATTTCCCTTATGGACTTTATTTCACGCATCCGTCCACAACATCCCACGCAATTACGCTCAGAACTTGAAAACAAATAGGTGATTGTAATTTCGCGTCAACTGTCACTAAAACAGTTGTGTAATTGGGTTGATTATCTTTATTTTCATTTTAAATAAAGTCCTAGAGACGTATAATGTGCAACACATACGGTTCTCCTCTCCTCTTTTCCTATTAGTTACATATAAAGGTAAAATGATTACCGAGAGAACTTTCAAATCAAGAGACGAATTATTCAATCATGAATTCAAAGTGGTTTTTTAGATTGATATCAAATAAAAACGAAGTTATATGCACTGAATGTAATGGCTACATGTTCTCGATGACCCTTGTCTATATATTTTGGAAAAAATTCTCCTTAACGAGTCGATACTTAAAACCACGAAGCCTGCTCCACCTCTCATGTATCCGCTCATCCACGCTCATTAACCAGACTCCACCTCGGCGGCAACATAATAAATCTACGCTTTATTCGGAGTACCTGGACCGCTAATTAATTTAAAATATACACGGCATAGCTACAAGTGTTACGGGGGTAATCGGACAATATATCTGCCGCTCAAAGTGAACGGGAAATTAATTTGAACCAGACATGCCACGAGGCATTGCCCTCGCCAGAAAGCGAACAAGAGGATATTACCGAACACGTTTCGATAATTAGGATAGTAATTTCGAATTGACTGATAAAGCATAATGTAATATGGTATGGGAATTGGAAAAGTTATCTTGATTTTGATGACACTTATATGGAATTAGTTCATTCGCCCACGTGAAAAAAAATATAATATGATATTACCGGAGGTTATTTGACCTTTATATCCAATGTCAATTATTAAACTCAAGGGAGTCACGTGTTCCTTGCGATCAGTTTTCACCGGTGGCGGTGGATGCTGAAACCCCCATTAATCTCTACTTCTAAGGTATATTTACTTTCCTGGCTCACTCTCTAGTTATAAAATTAGTGGCCTTACACGAAATATAATATTTTTCGATATATAAGTACCTATTTCAATGATATAAATATAAAGAATATGTAATTTTTTGAATTGATCGTAATTCCGAAGGGTGTGACACGCAATTCATTCGTTCATTACTTCCAACGGAAATTCATTAATTATTTTGGACTATTCAGAGTGCGCCCAATAAATTCTCACAGCAAATGGCAACGCCATTAATACGATCCCCTTTATGCAGCGTACCTACACCGCTAATTAATTTACGGCTCGCACGGCATATCCGGAAATGCTACGAGGGCAATTGCATAAATCGTATGTGGGAATTATTAATATTAGTTGCAATATTGGCATGCAGCGTTTGAGTTGAAAGTGCATAATAATAAAATTAAATAATACATTAGTAGATATACATTCTGCGTCCTGGTCTGCTTAAGTGAAATAAGTAAACGTAAATTCCGTTCGACAATAGTGCATAATAACTTAAAAAATTGTGCCAGAAAAATTTTGAAAAGTGGTAGTCACCATTCTCAGGACCAGTAGAACCGTACGTATATATTTTTATTGCCACAAAACAATACTTTATATCGAAAATAAACAAATATACGAAAACAAAAGATCCCAAACATTCTTACATCTCAATTGTATACTTAAATTCCGATAGCCAAAGTCCGAAATATTGCAGACCCTACACGTAGCGGACTTTTGCTGATTAATTTGTTTTGTTTTCTTTATTGTTCGGTCCATAAGTATTGTTATGGAAAGTAGAACAATATTGGAGTTAGTACAAAATCTTGTCAAAAGTAATGAGGAAATCAAAGATCAAATTCAAGATAACCAAACCATAATAACAAATGAAATTAAGGCTTTGAAAGAAGAATTGTTTGAAAGCGTGTCCCAAATTGGGAAGGAAAATAAGGAACTTAGAAAGGAAGTTAAGGCTTTAAAGGAGAAGTTGGAGAAAGTCGAGAGGGATTCCAAGAAATTTAAATTAGTCATCCACGGGCTCAAGGAAGGACCAGACGAAGTTTCAGATCTTGGGGTCTGTCTTTAATTAATAAACGAAAAACTAGGAGTCGAGTGCCGCTTTGCAGATATAAGAAACCTTTTCCGTTTAGGCAGGCCATTGGAGGAAAAGAACCGAGCCGTCTCTTTGGAGGTTAACAGCTTTTTTCTGAAGAAAGACATTCTAAAAAATAGTAATAAATTAAAAGGAATTAAAATTTTCATCTCTCCTGATTACACGGAAGAACAACTTGCAGACCAAAAACTTCTCTACCAGCATTTAAAAGAAGCTAGAGAAAGTTCTAAAGAAACTTATATAAAAAATAACACTCTGATGATTGATGGTAAGAAGCGAACAATTGAGGATCTTAGGAAGGAAAAAACAGCATCACAACAAAAAAATCAACCATCTTGCCTTCAACCAATACAAGAACCGCCCCAAGGAGCAGCAAGTAATAACAAACGAAAGGCGCGGAACGACAAAACTGAAAATATTCTCTTCAGCCATCCAAAAGAAATTTGAGAAGTACTAGTGTTAGCAGCAACGGTAGTAACTAAAACATCTTCCTAGATTTTATATTTTTATACAGATATTGTTTGTTTATTTTTAGTAGGTGTAAAATATTTGTTTTTATGTTACTTTAATTTTATTTTATTTCTCATTTTACCAATATCTTAAATCTACTTGTTTTATTACAACATGAATAATGGATGAATACATAAGGGATTTTAATTACGCATATCACAAAAATGAAATTTGCAATTCTGCTGCAACCTGTCAAAGAATGCTTAATGGTTTGCAGCGAAAAAATACTTTTGAGATCTTTCACAACAATATTAATAGTCTTAATTGTCACCATGATGAACTAGTTGTTACCTTGGCTTCTCTTCAGCGGGACTTTGACTCTGTTGTTTTGACAGAGACACATAGAGTATCAGATTTGACGCTTTTAAACATTCCAAATTATAATTTAATCTACAACTCAGGCGATTTTAATAAAAATGACGGGGTTGTAATTTATGTTAAAAATGATCACTCTTTTAAATAGAAAATTTTTTTAATAGTCGGCTAATTCATTTGACAATTAAAAAAAATAAAAAAACATTTCGATTGATTGCATGGTACCGGTCCCCATCAACAAATGCAAGCGTGTTTAATAATGATTTATACAATTACTTGCAGAAAATACAGAAAAAAAAGTACGATCTTGATTTGTTTCTGGGCGACATAAATATAGATTTATTAACAAACTCGGATGTGCAAAATGAATATTTAAATAGTTTGGTTGAGCACGGCTATATATCTACAATTAATAGCCCGACAAGAGTAACTGAAACACGGGACACTTGTATAGATCATATTTTCCTTAAATTGGGCCAAAATGTTTCTTTTAAATTAATTGTATTTGAAACCAAAATTACAGATCATTACTCGCAGATAGTACAAATTAATTGCTTTTAAACAAGGAAAATAATACTTATACACAAAATCAAAAATTTAAAAGTTACCTTGATAACAAAATGTTGGAAAAAAAAAATCAAAAAATTAATTGGCAATCCTTGTACACAGAAAATGATATTAATAAATGTGCGAACTACTTTGTGGAATAGGTTAGGAATACTGTTATGCAGTGTACTCAAATAAAAAAAATTAAAACACTCGGAAATTAAAGAAAATGCTGGATAACGGATTCTTTAGTTAAATCGGTAAACAACAAAAATAAATTTTATAAAATTATGAAAAATAATCCGGACAACCCCAATATTAAGGAAGAATTTTCCCGATTTAGTCAAACCCATACAAAACTCTTAAGAAATGCAAAAATAAAATATTATCGAATCCAGTTGGGAAAAAATATGAATGATCGTAACAGGCTTTGGAAAACAGTAAGAAATATTAACAATAATGAAAAAAATCAGATATTAAAAAGATCGTATTAAATAACGAAGAAATTACTTGCAACAAAAAATTGCCAACAACTTTAATAATTATTTTTGTAATGTAGCAGCGAATTTGGCAAAAACTAAAAAAAATTATACTAATTTAACTTTTAACGAAACCAAAATAGAGAATAAAGTTAACCTTAGATTAACAACTGAAAAAGAAATTCTACAAATAATTAATACATTAAAACCTAAAAAATCACCTGGAAAGAATAAAATTACGTCTGAAGTTTTAAAGGGTATTGGTCGGTACATTGCAACACCATTGGCATTTTTAGTTAACAAATCAATTCAGGATGGTATATATCCAGACGGTTTAAAAGAAGCAATAGTTAAACCTCTATATAAATCGGGAAATAGAGAAAATGTAGCTAACTATAGGCCAATAGCTCTGGTTAGTAATATTTCTAAGATTTTCGAAAAAAATCTAAAACATAGAATAGTTGATCACCTAGAAAAAAATAATATTTTATCCAATAATCAATATGGTTTTCGAAAAGGACTGTCAACAAAAGATGCAATGGCCGATTTGGTATCAAAATTATTTAACTCGATTGATAACAATATTCCTACAATATGCATTTTTGTTGACTTAGCAAAAGCCTTTGACACGATTTCCCATAAAACCCTAATAAAAAAATTGCGAAATATTGGCTTTTCAGAAAATACTTTAAAATTGTTAGAAAGTTATTAACAAAATAGACTCCAACGTGTTGTAATAAATGAGGAACTTAGTGATCCGCAAGTTGTTAATTGTGGCGTCCCCAAGGCAACTGTTCTCGGTCCTATTATATTTATTATTTATATGAATGATTTATACAGGGTTGAAGGTAGAGCCGAAATAATTAGTTGCGCTGATGACGCCGGCGTTCGATACACAGCTGGATCATGGGAGGAACTTAAAAACTTAATTAAAGACGATTTTCCGAAATATACAAATTGGTTCAATCATCATTTATTGAGTATAAACTTTTCGAAAACTTTTTTCACGCCCTTTAGTAGTCGTTCAAGTGGACTACCAGAATTTCAAAACATAGAACTTTTGGAGACTTCTCAGAAGATTAGGATAAGCCGATGTACAAATATTAAATATTTATGAGTCTACATTGACAGTCATCTTAAATGGAACCACCACGTCGAATATGTCAACAAAAAGCTTAGATCTTTAATACAATTATTTAAAATGTATAGTAAAATCTTATTCCCTACCACAACTTAAATGCTTTTATTATGCATTGGTCCAATCGCATTGAACTTATGGGTTAATTGCATGGGAAGGGATATTACAAACCCATTTAAAATGTTTAACTGTGACACAAATAATTTTTAACAAAGATCGGCTTTACCCTACAGCACAGCTCTATGAAGCAAATATTTTTGACGTATGATTGTTCTTCCAAACTGTAGCTATGCGCATCTTTAATAAAAAAAATAATTCTGCAGGATATTAGTCATGAGTATACCACGAGATTTAGACGGAATGGTGTAGTAAAACCCCAAGCTAAAAAAACCGTTGGGCAAAGATGCTTCACTTACTTAAGTGCTAACATATACCAAAAAATTGCCCATATTATTAGAACCGCACCGTCAAAGAACACTTTTAAGCATGCTATTAGAATACAAATTATAGTTATAGTAATGTAAGGATTTTATAGGTTAATGTGAAAAATATGTTGTTCTCATCTTATTTCTACGTGTAATTGTTTTTGGCACTATTTACTTTATTATGTTTGTTCTTTTACTATGGCATTTTGTATACGTTTATGTGCATGCATATTTTTAAGTACCACTATTTAGTTGTAACTTATGATGAATGTTTAGTTTTCCACGCACGAGTTTTCTCTTGTGGATGTACAGTGTATTTATTGTAGGTTATAATCTGAATGTTTGTAAATTGTGTAGACACATTTCTTTTACAATAAATGCTGAATAATAATAATAATAATAATAATAATAATAATAATAATAATAATAATGATTTTGGTATGTAAGGGATAAAATATCAGCTAACCACTTACCCTGTATCTTACCTGTATAACGGCATATTAAACTCCCAAACACGATGTTTCCAACGCAGCTACGCGCTCTACGAGAGTCAAATACACTATTATTCACAAAAACACTAAAAAAACTTTGGCTATCAGAACTTTTCAGAACCATTATCTCCGTATCTCGTGTATCAAAGCGTAAAACAAAATGTAAAGGCCCCACACAGGCAGAAAAACTTTTTGCCTCCAGCACGCGGAAAGTTTTATTATCTTTTAACTTAGCATAAAAACTAATTTGCTTTCTGTTTGCCTTTATGTCATCCGAACGTATCGGAAAGGTTTGTCTAAGTAGCTCTTGTATGACGATAACTCTGTAGCTAAAAAATCGTCTGAAAAGTTTATCATGGAAATACTCTGTTCTCGACAGCTACTTATTTTAGCGACGTTATGAACTGGAAACAAGCTAGTTTATAAAAAATAGAAAATGTATTACGAATTTGACTTCTATGACGATGATTAGGTTTTTCAGAAAGCAAACCGAAAACAAGTAAATAGGGTTTTAGACGTCTGCGAGGGCAAACCAATTATTGTATTTACAAGAGCGAAAAATTGACATGAGTGATGCACATGAAACCTAAGGAGTTAAATGTTAAAAGAATACAATAAATACTTTCGGGTACCCACGGAGAATGATTTTTTTTTAAATATTGTTTTAAATAATAACTCATCACACCATAGTAGACTATATGATAATAGCACGCTTGAGGATTGAAAACTATAGTGAGGGATAATATGCTCGCAATAATAAATTTCACAACATTCTCCACGATATTTTTTAGTCTTACTAACAAATTCATCTGAAACCTAATATGATTCTATAAAGTCTCACATCTACTACCCTCTTCTTCTAACAGCCTTTATTCAATTGGATAGATGGAAATGCCTCCATTGTAAACTAGGAACCTATCCCTCATCACAATGAGCATGATTCACCTGAATGAGGTACGTTTTTGCTAACCACCACAATTGCACATGGACCGTTTTCCGGATCAAGCCTGGATTCATCAGGATGAACCTAGAAGAAGAACTCGTAATGCTATTATTATTTAATGGAAAACAATCTGAGGAGTCATGTTTCAAATTGGATGCATTGTTTGAAATTTTGCTTCGCATTAAAAAGAGAATGGGGCGCGACGAAGAGCTCAGTTCATGTCTGGCATCTTCGTTGAGGAATTATTCTAGGCGAATAATTTAGATGAAAAAATTGCCCTAAAGCTCTTTATAGCAAGGTTTAATTAATAATAATGGATGACCCTACTCTCAAAATATAGATATTGTGAACTACTTAAAAGCATTAATTAAATATCACCCTGTCGTAAGTTTGTCGGTCTAAAAGATAACGTCACAGCAAAAAATGTAGGCATGGAAAAGTTGAGCATATGGGGACTGAAGTAGCTACGCTGACGTTCAAGGAAGTCGAGCAAATATTTTGGTACCAGAAAAGCTCAAGGGCAAAGTACACAGGTGAAATGTTACGTAAGCAAGAAATGTTTATGTAAAGCATGAAGAATATAGAAGAAGCATACATAAGTTGTTTATGTAAAGTGAGAAGAAATATAGAAGAAGTTGTTTTTGAGATAAGAAGACATAGTGAGGAAGTATATAAGCAAAAGATGTTTATATAATGTGTGAGAGCATACGTAGATATATAAATAATAATATAATGTTTCTCTGTCCTACACAATTTACATAAAGCTAGTCACGTAATAAAGCATATATACATAGCATAGCATAGTTACAATGTCCTATATTGTTTACATAAAGCTACTCACGTAATGAATCATAGAGAGATAGAATAGCATAGATACCTAGAATACCGAATAAATAGCAAAACTAGATATGGAAAGTAAATATAAGAAACATAGAATAAAATAAATATATGGGAAAATGTATATGTAAGCGATACCAAGAAATATATTGAAAAGCAGTAAGAAATTGTAAATAATGTATATATAACTTTACCTTGAGAACATGCTGCATGGATCACAAACCAGGACCAGTCAGGAGCCATTGGAAAGCACCAATCGAGTCCATACAGGACTTAGCCATTCGAAGAATCACTAGTAGAAGTTTAAAAGTTGCCCCTTTCTTCGGCTAGGGATTTCTAGAAGATAAAAAAGTATGGGAAATTATAATATATGAATGAAATACCTGCAGCAGTAGACAACGAATTAGATAATTTAAAAAATAACTGAATAATAACAAACCTTAGATCAAATCTTGCCAAGTATCTAATATTGCCAAAAATCATATTTACGATACTTTTATTTGATTGTATTCTTTAGCCCATCCAATGCCAACACACGAAGAAGCAAATCAAGTCGACGCCATTTTACCACGCCTTTCAAGGAACAAAGAACTGAAACAACCCACTACGACTATGACTTGTATCTGCTACGAGACCAAAAGGGATAACTACGAGCGCCATCTACCAGGCTTTGCGTAAACAAGCAGTCCGCAACACAAAAGCAAACTACTTAAATGGAACGTCCGACAGCCGGCAGCAAAGGAATCTACAAACAACGACTTATTCAGTCGCTAAAAAGCGTAACGTATAATTTTCGTTTATTAAAGCTCATTTACATAATGTTTACTGTAAATGTAATTTAAATATCATTAATATAAAGTGACGCAAGATCGCATTGCAAGTCAATAACTTGAGAAAGTAATAAGATTCATAAAGTCATAAGTATGATGTTGCATAATTTCTAAAACTGGCATGTTGAATTAAGTCAGCCAGTAAAATAAATTATGTCATTTGATATACCAATATCAGCAAGTTTTGGATAGGTCAAGAAATATAACTGAGTTAATAAACTATTATACTGATGGTAGCAAATATTTTATAAATAGACGGGAAAGTCTATATACTATATAGTTTTGATAAATTTGTAAATAATGGATTTAAAATTAAGAAGTAAAGAACAATGTCTAAATAGAATATAGACAGGACCAGCGGCGGCGTTTGGATTTTATTCTAAAAAGAAATAAGTTTAACATATCGTAATATTGTTAATATAGGATAGGTAATTTAATTTTGGACAGAGCCGCAATAAGTTGATTTTTAATGCCGAAGGAAAAAATTCATTATCTTTATCGACATACCCCATTAACAGTCCTTTTCCAAAAAACTAACAGATATAAAGACAATGAATTAAGGTCACCTCTGTTGGGATGTACGCATCTTAATAAAGGAGATATCATATGAAAGGCAGTTTATTGTCCATAGACATAAAAACCTAGTTTTAAAAATGGTATTATAAGCCAGTATAAAAAGATGTTCTCAAAACGGATATGTTTGCAGTAGATATAAGGTATAATAGATCAATAAGCTTAAATAAATCAAATCGAGTGACTTTTTATCATATATAATTAGTAATAAGGTAAAAAACAGAACCGTATTTAAATAATACGTTTGTCACGTAGTTGCTTTATTAACACAATGAAAACTAAGACGTAAAACGTTATTGGCCATAGAAGCAAATAAATTCTGAAATAATATATCTCTAGTAAAAAGCCGAGTTTAACAAATTAAGATTTTATTAATAAGACAACTAAAAACGTCACAAATAAGAAAACATAGGATAAGATTATAACATTGTTAATATAACTTGTAAAACTATTTTTCTTTTGTTACATGTACCTATAACTAGCACAAAGAGCGAGGCAACCATACAAGAACTTACTACATGAAATGGAAATGGGTGGATCTAAGCCAGAACAAGTCCACTGATGAAATATATATTAAATTATAATAAATTTAGGTGCAATACAGTATGTCTTCTCGAATCGAGGTCGGTTTTCTCTCTTTTAAAGCAAATAAGTCAGGTTAAAACGTTGGGGACCAACGTTATCAGGGAGGGGGAATGTGTGAACTACTTAAAAGCATTAATTAAATATCACCCTGTCGTAAGTTTGAACTTGAACTTGAAAAATGTTATATAAACATGCACTGTTAATTATAAACAACTTGAGCGGTCGACGGGAGCGACTTTAATCCTTAATGATGCAGCCATCGGCATTTTGTAACATATAGATTCGCAGGCAAACGCCAAGTTCATGAGGCTTTCGGGTCTCTCAAAAAGCTCAGTCTAGTTGCGAGGCAGTACACAGGTACGTCTACTTCTAGCTGTTCTATCCCACAACCCCCATAACTAAGAACATTTATGCACAGGTATAAGGTTGTCAGGTCCTTACCTAACCTGGATGAACGTATGCACGGGTATACGGCATTTAGGGGCTACTAAAAGTATAAGAGAGCGTCGATTTTGTGAAGTATCAGAACTTCCAGTAAAGGGATAGTTTTTGGGGAGTTTTAAAAAGTAGTGAAAGTGCCTTAGCAATTTGTGATAACCTTAAAAGACTTACCTTATAAATATCAGAACAAATACCTAAATAAAAGACAACCCGCTCACATAAACTTTATTCATAAAATAGTGACGTGGCTTGCTAGACAAACTTTGAACTAAGCCTCCCTCGAGAAGACATGCATTTCATATTAATTGGGTATAGTGTAAACTCTTAATTCATCTATAATATTAAACACGCCTTTATTAGTATACAGTCCAACCGTTGTTAAGTTTGTTTGTAAATAAACTTGTTACTGTTTTTATCGATGTGTCTCCTTTATTATCTCTTCTCAACTTGACGTAGTGCGTTCCTAAATCTGAGTTACTCTCCTACACGCTAAGTAAGGCGTGGCGTCACATATAAAAAATACAATTCGTGACAATATCTAGGGCTCATTGTAGTAGCATCTGGGTTTTAGTGATCTCGTAAACATCAAAAGATCGTATTGATGCTGGGCAGTGTATAATATCATTCCCAATAAATTGGCAGGGCCCAAAGAACTGGTCTTTCTCCAAAGCCAAGAACGAGCTGGTTCCCAAAGAACTGGAAGTTCGTAAATGTTCTAGTTTGACTTTGAAAATAACGTACCGAACTCTTAAGTATGTTATTTGATTCTTAATATTACTCAAAACGTCTGGTCAGTGGTGGTCAGTTTTCGATATGAACATCCGCGGTAAGGAGAATTGTTTGGTTCTCAATCAACGCAAGGTTAAAAGGTCGAAATTGGCTCCAATACGGACATCTGGAGTTCGTTGTAGTGGTGCCTTCCGTCGAACTCGTATGGCTGAAAATATTTAGTTTGACTCTGATTTAGTTGGTTTCAGCGACAGAAGGTTTGCAGAGATGTTTCTTGATTAGTCGTATTCAAACTGCATAAATCTTCCGATTATTTGTATTTTTCTATGTCATTACTTGCATACTCAGCTCGAGAGATTCTGTCTACCACAACCCCAACCTCACTCTACGTAAACCCGCTGACAAATGCTTAGCCTAGTGACGGTTAATTTTGATATTTCTATCTCTTGAATTGATTCTATTTGCTAAAGTACCAACTAAGCTCTCTTCGTGATGCAAAGATAAACTGATACAAATATTATTTTCATTTCCGCTTGTCAATCGACCTCTCTCTATATTGCTTTACGATAAATTTATTGTTTTGCTGCAAACAGCGCCGACCTCCTGGCGAAATATAAAACGATTTATTTCCTGAATTTAATAAAATATTCTGACGATATTCAGATTTCACCATAAATCATCCTGGCAATACTGCCAATTCTACAATATTACGTAACAGGTAACGCTCGGAAGTTTCGATGTTATATTTATCAATGCTGCTCCATACATTATGGCATGTTGTAAATAATTTTTTTGACTATTAACATTTACTGATATTTTAAGAGCAACGTAAAAGATGTGTGGCTGTTTTACGTTAATGTAAGCTTACGTCAGTGTTAATTCCGTCAATAATCAATAGGTAGAAATACATATTTTTTGAGTCTAATCCAAGGTCCGTACTTATGAATCAGCTTCAACGTTTATTCCTCCGCTCTAAAACCTTACGGAGTCATGGAAAGTTTTATGATCTTCGTGGGATTAAACTGTATAAAAAAAAACCTAAACAATATGAACACTTGAGACTAAACTGAATAGGTGGTGGTTCCTGAAGAACCAGTATTAGGAACTCCTAGTTTTCAAATCCTAATCAGCTGAACGCCTAGTACTCAAAAGAATAGTGATTTGCTCCGATTTGACCTTGAGATAAACGTCTGAAATCAGCGACTACCCGTTAGCTTCCAGGACTCGAAATGATATTATTCTTTTATAAAATCAATCTAATTTATTTTTAATTAGGCGTATGGTTTGAAATCTAGTTTTCCATAAAAACGCATATTATGGGATGCGACAAAAAGCTCAGTCCACTGATGGCATAATGGTTGACACTATTCTTCCCATATTGAGGAATAGTTTTCTTCTTAATCTTCTTATGAAACTTCCTCTCAGCAGTACTATGCCATAAGTCGCTTTCATTTATCTCCACGGGGCTCGCGTCGAGCCATTCTTATCTACACTATCAGTGCGACCTGTAAGGTTAATGTAAACAAAAATGGTGCAGTATGAAGGCAAATGGAAGTAGCTTATGGCATAATACAGTTGTAAAAAGGCGAATAAGAAGACAAGAACTTACTGTGAGACGCGCTATCACGGTAGGTGTCGTTAAGACCGTCGATGCTGCACAACCATTTCATTACCAGGAAATTTTCAGTTCGTATAAGTGTCTGATATTTTAAATTTACTCGATTTTCTTTTGATTGCAGGCAGCATCAGCAACATCGACGGAGCCGAATATCACTGCAATAAAACTCAAGTGCGCAAAGTTATATCCGGAGTGGTAGGAGCGGCCTCGAGCGTCACCTCCATCCAAGTGGCCAATTTGCTTCGCCTTTTCAAGATACCCCAGGTAAGTGCTATCTTTCGTTGCGGCGAATCGAGAATAAATATTGCGAAGCTTTCGAAGTTGGTTTTTAATTAATCCGATCTTATCCGCCGATGGTTTCAGAGTAGAGATGCAATTGCTTGAAATGAAATGAAATTAATTAAAAATCTAGTTTCAGCTGCAAGGGTGTGGGTTGAAGGGAAAAACACTCGACTAAATATTTATACCTAATAAAACCGTCACCGAGGCCCCGAGTCTCACTTTCTGCCTTTCCCGGCGACATAATATTATGTAAATAATGTCTCGTCGTAAGTTCTTCATAAATTTTTATTACAACCGCATCAAGCTGTCCGTTTAAATAAGACGAGCAGTCAGAGCAGATTGCTGCGATGATATTTTCCGACAAAAACTGGAAATGTAACGAAAGCAGGTGAACCAAAAAGTGGGCGTAGAAAATATATTAAAGGAAATTATTGCGTCGGAAGCGCTGATGGTGAAAATAAAAATAACGAATATGTTTCGAAGGAAATTCGACATATAGCGCTTTTAAAATGGTCGATTATATATCAGGAGTGATATTTGTCCAGCTCAGATTTTTATTCTTCATTAAAACATTGGTGTCTTAAATAAGTCGAAAAGTACTGGAGGGCTAAGAAAAGATAAAAATTACACTCATTTGAGTGATCGTTAATAAATTTACGAAGTCATTCCGTATATTAAAACTCCTACATCAGATTGACGGTAGAGATTAGAAAAATATTCCAAGAACAAGCATATTAAGTCTATTGCCATATTTAGTATAAAGCTAGTAAGTAAGCAATGTTCATTCTGGCTTAAATTTCATGATTTTAACATATAAGTTATAGATTTTCTTTTTAATTGCTTTTAATGGACCTTACGTGTTATCATTATATCCCGATTTGAATTTAAGTTATTATTGAACTCTAAACATTTTATTTAGAAACTGAACTAAAGTTAAACAGACTAATACTTATAATTGATTACTTTTTTATTTGCTCGATTTCATGATTTTAACGTATAAATCTCTATAAAGAAGTTTAAGATGTGATGTGTTACAAGCCGATCGAGCTGGGCTTCGTATGACATGTATTGTGTATACAGCTTTATACAGCTTTAGACAGATCTGTGTACCGCTTTAGATAAATTTAGAAAGGTGTATATACAGCTTTTGATAGGTTTGTATAGAGCTTTATACGGGCCTGTATATAGACCTGTATAAAGCCAACCAATCTATCTAAAACGGTACACGTACTTTTTTAAAGTTGTAGTTGTATCTGACTAAATAGGCTTGTGCCCGGCATAAAATCAAACCTTCATTTTTCTTATGAAGATTTACATGTAAAAATTGCAACTTTTAAACAGGAATGAACATTGCTTATCTACTAAAGCTCCTTAAAAGGTATACCCTTAGTTCATCTAACTCCATATTACACACATGTCCATCTTCTGTAAAAAGCCCAGGTTTGTTAAACCACGTGAAGATCCTGAGTTTGAGTTAGTTTGGGTTAACCCAAAATATGCAATAATTAACTTCATGGCGATCTGCCCATTTATTAGTAAGGTTAACATCTTTATGTTTTCGAAGAATTTCCATTGTTTTGCCAAAAACTGCATTTGTTGAGTCAGAAACTCAACAACAAGCGACGACGCTGTAAATCCGTTTCCACGTAACACAGATACCACCAGCAAGATGACAAGAAATGAAGACAGGATTGAGATATCAGTTCACTACTTGTCAACGATATAATAATTTTGCATTGTAAAAAATTAGTTTGTTTTAAAATAAAGTCTAGATACGAGATAATAATTCGATTATATATATTAATCGCACATTTGGTCCTTCGATTGACGGATAGAAGAAAGCAAAAGTGGCCAGAGTTTGCGAAGCCTTGCCAATTTTTGCTTGCCTGGTTTAAAGTGAATGGTGACTGTTTCTCGCCGCCATAGCCGCAGAGTTTACCGTACATCAGCAGAAGACTTAAATCAGATATTTATAATAAAGAAGTAAGTGTCCTTCCCTTTAATCCATTAATCCTTTATTTAAGAATTTGCGTCTACTTTGCATGAATACAGTGCTTTTTTTAAATTCAAATTGATATTAAATAAAATACATTAGCAAAGTTGATTCTGACAGCCGATTCGTTTACATGGTTGTCAAAAGAGGTTTATTTTGCTATATCTGTAAAATTATATTGAAAACACTTAAAATAAACTGTTAAATACTGTATGTATTAAAATATAGATAGAGCTTTGCGTCTTGATTTAGGATTTAGCTCAGGTTAAAAGTTGACCTTGTTTGATCCCTGCGAGGTTTATAGCAAGTTACTGTGAGTAGTTGCTGCTGTTTATATTTAAAATAAATAACATTTCCTTTGTTTACCATTTGCTGCCTATTTCTCTTATATTAAATAAAAAAGGGCAAAATGTCTTCTGAGGAAGAAATAAAGTCTTTAAAACTAAAAAGAGGGACAATTAAGGCATCGTTAACAAGATTTGAAAATTATTTAGATTCTTTTTCGTCAAATCCAAATTATTTTGAACTAAAAACATGTTTAGAAAAAAGTGAAAAACTATTAGAAAATTTTGATATATATCAATTTCGCTTAGAAGAGGTTAGTGGCGATTCTTTAGATCATGGATCAGAAAGAAGCACATTTGAAAATCGGTTTTTTACTATTATTGCTAAAGCGAAGTCATTACTTGATGGATTTACGCAAGTAAATCGATCTGAACAATCGTTAAACTCTTCCGTGGATTCTTTATCAAACGTTAAATTACCGCCTTTAAATTTGCCTAGTTTTGACGGAAATTTACAATTTTGGCTACATTTTCATGATAGGTTTAAATCTTTAATACATGAAAATAATAACTTACATGGCATTCAAAAGTTTCATTATTTATCATCGTGTTTAAAAGGAGAAGCCTTGCATTGCATACAATCTTTACAATTAAGCAATGATAACTACATTATTGCCTGGAATTTGATTTGTGACCGTTATAAAAATACGCGAATAATAATTAACAGTCACATTAAAGGCATTTTTGATATTCCAAATTTAAAAAGGGAATCAAAGGATGGTTTAAGAACCTTATTGGATACTTTACAAAAAAACATTCGATCACTCGAAGCTTTAAAACAGCCTGTTAAAAGTTGGGATGCCATTGTAATTTTTGTGGTTACTTCAAAATTAGATTTTTTTACGCGAAGAGAGTGGGAAAATTTACTAAGCAATTACGCATCAACACTGCCTACATATGAGGACTTAATTAAGTTTTTGACGCAGCGTTGCCAAACCTTAGAAATGGTTAACTTTAATTTATATTCTGATAAACCTGATGGTACAAAGGGTTTTAAGCAATTGCAATTTTCTCACGTATCTCATGATTCTAAAGTTTGCAATTTTTGTAAGGGTAGTCACTTAATTTATTATTGTCACAGATTTTTAAAACTTCCAGTCGAAAACAGATTAAATGAAGTACGAAAATTACGCCTTTGCACAAAATGTCTTCGTGTAGGACATGCGAATAAAGATTGTAAGGGAGAAAATTGCCGGAAATGCAACAAGGGTCATAATAGCTTACTTCATTTAACCAACGAAGACTCAACCAAATATTCTATTTCTATTCCCGTCCTAGAAAATTTAAACAATATTGAACTTAGCCCCAATGTAGGCGATGAAAGTAAAAATCTAATACTGTCAGGTAATAATGTTGTAGAACCTGAAACTACGTTATTAAATCAAAATGCAAATAATTACATATTACTTTCAACCGCGAATGTAATAATTTATGATAGTTTAAGGATACCTATGTTATGTCGTGCGCTGCTGGATTCGGGTAGTCAATCTAACTACATCACAACAGAATTATCAAATTAATTAGTTCTTGAGAAACAAAGCGTTAATATTCCAATTCGTGGAATCAGCAAAAATTTAGTTTACGTTAAATTTTCAACTAAAACGCGAAGACATTCCTCTCACGGAAAATATTCTACGGATCTAAAGTTCTTAATTTTGGACAAAATTACGGAAAAATTACCTGCTATGTCTTTTAATCGCGATATTATCGATTTTCCTAGTGATATTAAATTAGCTGATAATAATTTTAACAAAACCCATAGATATTTTACTTGGGGCCGGAGTTTTTTGGTCACTACTCTGTATAGGTTAAATACATTTGGGCAATGGTATGCCTATAGTTCAAAAAACGCATTTGGGATGGATCATATCTGGCCCTATAAATTTAAACTTCTCAAAACAATTGTATGTAATTTAAATATTCTCGTTAGCAACTTTGATCTCGAGCGAAACATAGAACGATTTTGGAAAATCGAGGAAATTTTACCAAACGCGATGCAATCGAAAGAAGAACAGGATTGCGAAAATCATTTTTTAAGTACAACAACACGAGATGAAAAAGGCAAGTTCATCGTTAGTTTGCCTAAACGTGACAATTTTTCCAAGTTAGGTGAATCTAGCTATACTGCTTTAAAACAATTTTGCAATCTTGAAAAAAGATTAAACAAAAATCCCTCACTTAAGGCTGAATATAATAAATTTATGCGGGATTATGTTGACTTAGGTCACATGTCTCTGGCTCCTGCGCAATTTAATGATTATAGCACTTCAAATAAAATTTATTATATGCCGCATCACCCGGTTATTAAAAAATCTAGTTTAACTACCAAGTGTCGAGTCGTGTTTAACGCGTCGTGCAAAACTTCTAGCGGTCTTTCTTTAAATAGCGTTTTAAAGGTAGGTCCAACCATCCAAGATGAACTTTTTTCTATCATTTGTAGATTTCGTTGTCATAATTACGTCTTTGTTGCCGATGTAGAAAAGATGTATAGGATGGTACAAGTTGAAGACTCAGACCGCGATTTACAACGAATTTTTTGGCGTTTCGCCGATACAAGCGAAATTCAAGAATATAGGTTGAATACCGTTACGTATGGCACAGCGCCGGCTTCATTTTTAGCTATTCGCGCACTTCATCAGATCGCATACGATAATATGCATATTTATCCGAAAGAATGTAAAATAATCTTAAGGGACTTTTATGTTGATGACCTGATAAGTGGCGCTTCAACCATTGAAGAAGCTAAAGAAATAAAAAATATCATCATGAAACTTTTAGAAGTCGCACATTTTAAACTGCGTAATTGGGCTTCTAATAAAAAGGAAATTATCGAAATATCTGAAACAGACTGTGAGTTACCGCAATATTTTATTACCGATGATAAAACAATTAAAACATTAGGGTTGCTATGGAATCCCAACGAGGATTCGCTAAGTTACTCTGTCAATTTTGACGATAAAATTCGTAATCGCGTAACTAAAAGATTTATTCTATTTACTGTTTCCCAAATATTTGACCCCCTTGGCCTCATTGGGCCAGTTGTTGTCAGGGCTAAGTTAATTCTGCAACAGTTATGGAGAGAAAAAATCGATTGGGACGACCCCGTGCCAATAAGCACATACACAACTTTTATAAAATTTTTCAAAGAAATTTTCGGTTTAAATGATTTAAAAATACCACGTCATACTCGTTCAACGAACTCAGTAGAAGTTACCTTACACGGGTTTTGTGATGCTTCAATGTCTGCTTATGGAGCGTGTATTTATATGGTATCCAAAAACTCACACGGTAGCGGCTTTGTTGAACTATTTTGTGCTAAATCCCGCATAGCACCATTAAAAACGGTTACACTTCCTAGACTCGAGCTGTGCGGCGCTCTTTTGCTGGCCAATTTGATGACAAAGGTTATCAATTCATTGTCAATAAATATTTCTAATGTTTATTACTGGACAGATTCAACTATCGTCTTGGCATGGCTAACGTCCGAACCGAAGAACTTCCAACTATCCAAAATAAATCTATTGTTAAAAATTGGAGACACGTAAAATCAACTGATAATCCAGCGGATATCATTTCGCGCGGTTCAAGCCCCACGGACTTAAAAGATTCTAAATTATGGTGGTCTGGACCTGTGTGGTTACTTATGGAACCACGTATGTGGCCTACCACAGAAAAAATAGATTTAGAAAATATTCCTGATACGCGACCTAATAAAACCTTGAATTTTTTGTTAAAGACCCCAGACATATTTTTAATTGGCAAGTATTCTTCCCTTTCAAAATTACAACGAGTAACTGCTTATATTTTAAGATTTTCAAAGAACTGTAAAGATAAAAAATTAAAAACAATAAATAAATTGGACAATTCGTTTAATGTCTTGTTACGTCTTGCTCAAACACAGGATTTTTGCGATGAAATTTCAGCGCTAAAAAACTTGAAACCCATATCAAAAAAATCCAAAATTTTATCTTTAGACCCTTTTCTTTGTGATAACATCTTGAGAGTAGGTGGTAGGCTAAGAAATTCGAATTTAAGATATGAGCAAATGCATCCTGCCATACTTTCAAATAAAAATGTATTGTCTATATTATTAATAGAATTTGAGCATACATGCTACACCTAAGATGGTACATTGTAGCCTTCGAGATAAAGTTTGGATAATACGTGGTAAAGGTACCGTTAGGCAGGTTATACGTAAATGCCTTCGATGTTTCAAGGTATATCCTAATATTTTAATTTCAAAAATGGGAAATTTGCCCATCTATCGTGTAAGTCAAGCCTTTCCTTTCCAAAGAGTAGGCATAGATTTTGCCGGCCCGTATTTTTTAAAAGATGGAAAAACGCGGAATCGTATTTTAGTTAAAGCATATTTGTGCGTATTTATTTGCCTTACAACAAAGGCTTTACATTTAGAGCTCGTAGGTGACCTTTCAACCGAAGGCTTTTTGAACGCACTTAAAAGGTTTGTTTCGAGGAGAGGATTGCCCTCTGATATTTTTACGGATAATGGCACAAACTTCGTAGGAGCTGCAAACGAGATCAAGCAGCTAACTAACTTTCTGAGATCTATACCTAATACAGACGTGGGCGAATATTTGGTACAGCATAAAATTCACTGGCATTTTCCGCCTAGAGCACCTCATTTTGGTGGGCTTTGGGAAGCGGCTGTCAAATCTTGTAAATACCATTTACTACGTATTATGAGCGGAGCCAATTTAAATTTTGAGCAACTTAGTACTGTACTCATGCAGGTAGAGGCTATTCTTAATTCCCGTCCTCTATTACCCACATCCGAGAATCCCGACGACCTTGAACCCCTGACACCATCCCATTTCCTGATAGGACGAAAACTTACTCCTTTACCACAACAGGATGTCGAAAATATGCCACTTAATCGACTAACACAATTTGAGCGTCTCCAACAATTAGTGCAGCATTTCTGGACCAGGTGGCATCGAGAATACTTGGGTAGCTTGCAAACTAGAGCTAAGTGGAAATATGATAAGAAGCTTGGCCTGAAGACTGGTATGATGGTGTTGCTGAAGGACGATGCAGTTCCACCACTACGATGGCCTTTGGGTCGAATTATGGAAATTCATCCAGGGTCCGATAATGTGACATGAGTTGTCACAGTCAAAACGTCAAGTGGCACTTATAAGCGTGCATTTTCCAAGGTGTGTCCGCTGCCAACTGAAGATGATTTTGAAAATCGTTCCGAGTACGACTTTTCAAGGGGGGCGGTATATGTTGAGTCAGAAACTCAACAACAAGCGACGACGCTGTAAATCCGTTTCCACGTAACACAGATACCACCAGCAAGATGACAAGAAATGAAGACAGGATTGAGATGTCAGTTCACGACTTATCAACGATATAATAATTTTGCATTGTAAAAAATTTGTTTGTTTTAAAATAAAGTCTAGATACGAGATAATAATTCGATTATATATATTAATCGCACAGCATTATTAATAAGCTTTTCCTTGCGCAACAAATTACGTCACCTCTTTGTCGAAGAACAGTGGCAAACATTCTTCTTTTTATCAGATGCTGATGAAGACATGTTATTCTGGGTACAAGTTAGAGATTTCCTTTTTAATTATTTTTGAATTAACCTTACGTGTTATCGTTATATCGCGAATTGAGACTTTATGTCTTTATTGAACTCTATACATTTTATTTAGAAACAGAACTAAAGTTAAACAGACTAATACTTATGATTGATTAATTTTTTATTTGCTCGATTTAATTTAGTCAAAATTAATGTTCTCGGCAATAGTAACGAATTTATTTGACTTGACAAAATGTTAGATTATATTAATATTATTTAGGTTTCATTCTGATAACTTCTTTAGTTCTTTTTCAACTTTTAAAAGTTTTCAGCGAACAGTAGAATTAAAATTCACACTTGCTGATATTGTTTAAATTGACTATATTTGTATTTTAGTTTAATTTGCTGTTGTGATATTAAATTTCTAACTGTGTATACTTATTTGCTATTTGGTAAGGCTTATATGAATAGAATGCAACTAGTGTTAAGAAAGTTTAACTTTTCCTCTGGCAGGGGGAAAAACTTCAGCAAGATACCGGGACTCCTCTCTGTAGCCCAGTAGTATCGGATTTTTACCGACTCAAAACCCCCTATCTCTTCCGCCCCATGACCCTGGAACCGCTCTGCGCATTAAATCAGGGTACTCGGCTGTCTGCTTAACGTTCTACCCTGCCTGTTGTTATTTCGCCGGCCTATGACTATGTCCCATTGCCGTTCTCTCCTAGTGAGGACCTCTAGGAAATTTCCCTCTTCCGTAGGGGCTACCAATTTTATTGTCATGTCGCCTCTCCCTCTCCCAGTGCATGCATTTGCGACTTCTCCGCAGTAAAAAGGTTCGTCTCGCTTCATCTTGCCAATCCTTCTGGCGTACGTCATAAACAACCCGTGTTCAGTCATAGTCTGCGTCAAAAAGTAGTCGATTCTCCTGTCGGGACAGCTCACCCACCTGTGTATCTCGGATAGGAGACACTGGGCGACTTTCTCGAGGTCGTCCCACTTTTGTTGTGCGATGGCTCGCTCCTCCTTCCTATCGGTTGGGATCACCGCGCCCCCCTGCCAAATTCGCCTCCTTTCGTCGGCTAGCAGCTCCAACGAGACCACTTCCGTCATCACCTGGAGTGCCTTCGTTGATACGGTTCGATATGCACTTGCGACTCTGATCTTGGTGACCATATTCGCATATCTCCTTATTCTGTGGGCCTCGTACCAGATGGGTGCACCATACAGCACCACTTAGGACCTTCCTCCTCTTACTACTGGGTCCGCCGATTTGGGGCATGAGCTTTGTTAAGACGGCGGCCCGTTGGACTGCCTTCACATGTGGTTCGAACGTTTTCCGGTCGTCCATTGTGATGGTAAGATATTTAACAGACGTTCCCGGGACGATCGTGGCCCCATCAACGTTAAATCTTACTCGGTTTCTTTCCCTGGATCCCCTAAGAATGACCGCCACTGTCTTCTACGGTGCCAACTCAAACTTCTGAGTTTAACTTAGCCAAACCGTCGCAGTAGATACAAAGACTCAACTGTTACTCTGAAAGACTTTTTGTACCGAATAGTCAACTCTCTTGTGATATGGGAGGTCAATCTATATGTGTTTGTCAATTAGGTCGATTATTGTATATGAAATATGTTAATATTACTTGTGAATCAAAATTTCGCCCATAGTGAACAGAATGTTCAAGAAAAAAACCTCACCAGAACAATCAAAAATTAGTCTTGAAAAAGTAGATAAGATGCAAGTGGCAACTATGTTCAAATCATCTCTTGAATTCTTTTCTGAACCGAGATAACTAATCATCATAAATTTAACGCCACGATGCATTCTTTACTTTGATACCCTTTAAAAGCGTGTTCTTGTCCCTTGTTAAATCCAATTTCAGCAAAATATTTGCGTCTCTTCTCGACAAGAAAATTGAATAGCGGTAAGCAAAATAAGTCTTATTTTCGCAGACGGTTTAAATTTTATTTAGCGCCCGAATAACAAAAAAAAACGTAATCTCGACAATGAAGAAGGTGGAACTTTTTCGTAAATATTTTAGGTGACAACGAAAGTGCGAAATTGCCCTAAGGAGGTGTACGTTTTTTTGTCGTGTGTAGGAGAATTTTGTCTGAATTTGCAGTTAATAATTTGAACTTTTCAGCTCAATGGACAAAGAAGCAATTTCGATGATCAGTTGGTTTTTGCTTTTACGTTTACTTTCGCTGATTTAAAAGGGAAACATGATGGCATGAGTAATCTATATCCAAGTAAAAAAGCGATGAAAGCTATGTGTTAATTAGCTCCATAGCTACCTGACTATTTATTAACTGGTTTAACGCATTTACATTTTTAATTAATTTCCATTGCTCTGCCAAAAACTGCATTATTCATAAGCTTACAAAAATTGTTTAAGTTCATGTTTGCGTTTTGTAGTTCAGTAGTTGGGACTTTTCAGATTCAGTTGGAGAAATTATTTTTAATTTTTGTATTGGACAATATTCTCATATTTCTTATACACCTTCTGAACTTTTTTGTTTCGTCGCTTGCACTAGAACATGTGGTTACGTCTCACTCACATATACACATCCACATCATCTAACTCGTTCTTGGACAACAAATTAAATCACCTCTTTGTTGAAGAACAGTGACTAACATTCAGTCTTTTATCAGATGCTGATGAAGACATGTTATTCAGGTACAAGTTCCAGATTCACTATTGACACTGTGATTCTCTCTGACCATTGTTTGAGTCACTGTTAACTTCATTTGACCTATCAACTTTTAGAGATCATATTTTACTATTGAAGATCAGCTGTATATATTTTGGTACCAGTTTCATTAAATGAAGCACCTTCTATTTCTTACTTTTTTCAGTTA
The DNA here is from genome assembly GCA_016904865.1 of Pissodes strobi. Taxonomy (NCBI): domain Eukaryota; kingdom Metazoa; phylum Arthropoda; class Insecta; order Coleoptera; family Curculionidae; genus Pissodes; species Pissodes strobi. The sequence continues at coordinate 404,437 of MU182740.1, forward strand.
TGAGGTAGAAGTACTTGGCATATGGCCAGTATTTTCCTTTTTTTATTTCGTGAGCTTTCTATTTTTTTTAATGCGAGTTTAATCTTTTGGAGTCGTTTTCGTCCTACTCAACTTTTGATAGTTTTCTACCCAATTTATGCTTATTTGGATAGGTCTGTGTTCAGTTTGGGTTAGTCTGCTTTCACAGATTGAAAGAGACCCTGATATATAATCTAGCATATTGCAAGAAATCTCAATTTAAAAAATTTACTGATTCATTCCATCTGCATCAAAAAGGGTTTTATGCAAGTTTAAAATATCACTTAAGACGACGTTTCATTTTACTAATGACGATTCCTTGAAGTTCTTTTTCGACACGAAACGAAAATCTTTATTTTCTTAAATAGAAAAGGCTCGACGTAAAACGAATCCTGAGAACACTCTAAACTTCCTCCTTCGCGGCATTTTCCTCGTCCTCGAGTAATTTATTTGCGGTTTGATGAAATACCAATTATTGCAGTTTAAATCGGTTTCTATTTTATTCTCCTCATTTAGGAGATTTAAAACCAAATGATAGCTACTAAATAAAAGTATTCTTCCACGGATATGTCTAAGGTAAGTACTCCATAGTATCAGTATCTCTGGCAAACACGCGGGAAACTTCGGACATAGAATAGTTAATTTCATAAATCAATAACTGATAGAAGTGTTGTCTTTGTCAATAGAGTTTGTCTAATATGATATTTCGCTTCTGCATTCCCGCTTCAAGCTCCTTATACGGGTCTGATACAGCTTTAGATATGTAGCTAAATAGCTGTGTGAGATCAGTCATAAGCTGTATCAGATAGCTAGTAGACAACATCCCCGACAGAATAGCGCCAAGTTACTGCAAACAGGGTCGAAAGGGAAAGTTATCCCCTACCGATTGATAAGGGCGGTGAGTAGCGAAACAAAATCAAAACAAAAATTAGAGGGCCATTAATTAATAATTTATTGGCAACGTTTTGAAACCATTTCGTCCAGCTCTAATGATGATCTTATTATTTTTATCGCACCATACAAACTCCTCTGGTACGTTTACAGCTAACGTAATGAAACCGAGAACACGGCGCTCTCGGTCAAGTCCGCGATAACTTATAGTGTTTGTTCATGTCCTTGTAGCTGACACTCGAGAATGATGGGTGTTTGTGGATCAACATGTTAGATTAAATTGCGTTTAGGCTTTCTCTGTTCCGGTCATCCAGTTCCCCGGAGGCAATTTAACCTTTGTGCAGTTCGATTTGTAACGCCAAGAATAGACTTGTGAGTATATGATGGTTAGAAACACTATATCCATCCTATCACATTGAAGATGTGTGTTTAGTCTATTTTAACTAAATTTGGCAGACGGGGTCTCCTTAAGAAGTAATATTTCGTTTAATAACATGCTTGACAAAATGAGTTATTTCGGTTCTTGTGCTGAAAATTTGAAAATACTAAATACAACGTTGTTTAATAAAGGTCGGATTAGTAAAGAGTACGTTATTTGGTATTTCGAATGGGTAAGAGCTGAATAATTGTTATTAAAAACTCAAAGATTCAATATGGTGTCAGGTGTGGGGTACTGGTTACGACTCCTTCGTCACTTATATAAAATTTGAAAATTCTCGCAAAACGCAGGATGAACGCATTCTTACTTTTACGGAGATGAAGATTAGATTAGTTAATAAAGACCAAAATAAATATTCCTTCTAAGCAAAGAAGGAAAAATAAGAAGTGGATGACAGATGAGATTCTGGATTTTATGGATCAGCGCAGAAAAACAAAAGCAAAGATAAGACATAATATGAACATATTCACTAGAACATCAAAAGGAAAATCAAAGAAGCCAAAAAGACCTAGTTGGAACAGCAATGTAACAAATAGAAGAACTGGATGAAAACATGACCTATTCACAAAAAAATAAAAGAAGCCGCTGAATTGCGCATGTCCAGACAAACTGGTATTGTCACCGATGTAAATGGACAAGCACTGTTGGACGTAAATGATAAAATAAATAGATGGCGTCAATACATACATACTCTTTACGACGATGAAAATCGAACGTCAGTTATCACGGAAACTTCAGTAACAGCAGTACCTCCCGTTACCCGTTGGGAAGTTCCTAAAGAAATAAGAAGACTGAAAACTTATTGATGAAGTGCATCTAGATATTATCACGGATCAGGGCTGTGTATTGTCCCCTTTGTTGTTTAATGTATATTAAGAAAGGCTTTTCAGAGAGGCACTGGAAGGTAAACAGGATGACATCTTGATAAATGGAGAAAATGTCAACAATTTGATTGTTGAGAGCGCTGAATGACTTCAAAGACTAGTCGATGAAGTGTTCGACATATGTCAAGAATTTATCATGCAGTTGAATATATCAAAAACTAAAATTATAATAGTCAGTAAAAATGACATCAATGCCCAATTCTTCGTGAATGGATCCCTACTACAAAGAGTGCCAACAATAACATACTTAGGAGCAAGTCTGAATGAGAAATGGGACCATTCTTACGAATTCAAAGCAAGAATTGAAAAAACATTATCATAATTCAACCGTATGAAAAAGGTTCTCTGTAGCATGAACCTGAGTCCTCATCTTCTGACACGAATCTTGAGATGCTGCGTGTTTTGAGTGCTTCTGTATGGCGTAGAGGCATGGACGATGTCCGAAGCTACTTGTAAACGGATTGAAGCTTTCGAGATGTGGTGCTATCGCCGTATGCTTAGAGTTTCATGGACGAGGCTACATTGCTGCGCATGCGAAAAGACAGAGAACTGCTGAAAACAGTGAAACAACGAAAACTGTCATACTTTGGGCATATCATGAGGAACAACACGAAGTGCAAGCTGCTTCAACTTATAATGCAGGGTAAATACGATGGAAAAAGATCGCAAAGATCGAAGACGTCGAATATCATGGCTAAGAAACTTGCAACAATGGACAGGTCTGACATCAACAGAATTGTGTGAATAAAATCAGACGGGCCAGACTGATCGCCTACGTCCGTGGGAAGAAGAAGAATAAAGACCAGATTAGTTATTGGTATAAGGAAGAAATTTATTTCAGAAATGGTGTCAGGTGTGGGGTACTTGTTTACATTTCCTTGCTCCCAGCAATAAAACTGATATTAAACATGGGCTCGAAGTTGTGATGATCATAAAGGAAATTACGATACATCTAAATCTATACTAAGTGACATAGAAATCCGAACACCCAGTTTAAAAGGTTTTATTTTAATAAAATTTGGTGAATTTATTTATCTTACTGAATATAACAGTTTATTAAATTTTCAGCCTTATCAGTCTGAGAATTGGGTTTTTATACCTACTGCTTTTTTTAAAATTCACTAACAATAAATGAATATTGCAGTCGCAGAAAAGATCTAAATTTAGCGGATTTTGGTTCTTGACATTCTTTACGATTGGGTACGATGCCTAGAGTACGGAGACGTGTACCATTTCGTCAACTTAGTGAGCTTGATAGGGGCCATATAGTGGGACTTCAGGAAGCTGGACTTTCTTTTCGGGAAATTGCAGTTAGAGTGCAAAGAAGTGTAGACACTGTGGTTAGGTGTTGTCAGGCATGGCTTCACTCTGGGATCAGGAATGGAACAGTATTGTCTTTAGTGACGAGTCTCGATTTTGTTTAGGCATGCACGATGGTCGAGCCAGGGTTAGAAGGCGACGTGGTGAAAGAAGGAATCCACAGTTTTTTGTTGAAAGACATATTCATCACACTGTTGGAATTATGGTTTGGGGTGCCATAGCTTATGGTTCAAGGTCATCTCTAATCTTCATCAGAGCTAACATAAAGGCGCAGCGGTATATCCAAGAAGTTCTGGAACCCCATCTTTTACCATATCATGACACCCTGGCAAATCCAATTTTCCAACAAGATAATGCCCGACCACATGTTGCAAGAGTCACAATGGACCTCTTTCAACATAATGATGTCACATTGTTACCATGGCCACCAAGATCTCCCGACTTATCCCCAATTGAACACGTGTGGGATATGATGGGTAGGAGATTGCTCAATTTGCAACGTCCTCCACAGACTCTAGGAGCACTTCGAGAGGAGTTGGTGGTTGCCTGGAATGAGATACCACAGGAGGACATTGACCACCTGATCAGAAGCATGCCTAGACGCGTTGGAGAATGCGTAACACATCGGGGTGCATCCACACATTATTAAAGGTAAAGGGCTTTAAAGCAATGCAATTATTTTGAAAATTTAATAATTTACTTATTATGCTTCATTAAGTACTTATACAAAATTTTATTAAAATAAATTCATTTAAATTGGGTGTTCGGATTTCTATGTCACTTCGTATATTAACAGTTTTTTAAAACTCCTCTCCTAAATTAGTTTGAAAATATATGGCTAAGAAAGCTCAGAGTTAGTA
>MU182740.1:433848-446617 GCA_016904865.1 Pissodes strobi
AATATTATATTAAATAAAGCCAGAACAATTTCTTTATAATTAAACCCTTTCTTCAGAAATCCTATAATTTTTACCTATACCACATATTTAAATAAATATAAATGAAACAAAAAAAAATCGTAATAAAAGTTTTTTATTCATAGATACACACCTTGATACTTACATAGCAAATTACAAAACATAAAAATCTCACAGTGTCAAATATATTATAAAAAAAATTAATAATACAATAAAATTAATAATACAACAATACCATTGATACATACAGATAATAGCAACATATAATTCGTAAATTAACAAACTATTCTCCCACATGTGTCAGTTGCTTCATCAACCACAAGATAAAGATAATTTTCACCCACCTCTTTTATGTCATTTACAGTTTGTTTGTTTGTAAATGACATCAACACTGCCTTTACGTACAGTTGACTCGTCCGGTATGTTAAATTTACAATATTTTGCCAAAAATTAACGGGTTGCTCAGTTTTTTAGGTGGTATATTGGCTCCAATGAATTCCTTACACAAGTCCTCATTGAACTGGGCTTGTTCGCTGTTTTTTTGTTTTTCTTCAAGACAATGTTGTATTGGTCGCTGGGAGGGTTCCCCTCCTTGCAATTTTCGCACGTTGAGATGGTGTTTTGCTGATTTGACATGCTGATACATAATAAATTTTTTATCTGCATGAATCTGTAAAATCCAAAAAAGCAATAATTAATTTGCGTGTACATTCGTTAAAAAATCGAATTCTCAAAAATTTTTCCTACTTCTACCAAATAAAATATTTGAGTGGAAACCTTTTGTAAATACATTAAAATTGTTGACATTAGCTACCAATAATTTGCTTGAAAACGTTATTTATAAAAGCAGCAATCCCCTTATACCAAAAAACATAATATTTCTTTCTTTTTTACTATAAAGTAATTGAATAGAAAAATTTTATAAATACTTTAAAATTGTTATCATTATCTACCAATACGCTTGAATAAGTAATTTATTGAAGCCAAAATTTCCTATTATTCCAAAAACATATATCTTTCTTTATCTACTATAGCCTGGAAAAAAATAAATGTGAAAATATGGTTTACACTCAGTTTCCGAACAAGCTGTACAAAACAAATTGGTGCCATCCCAAGTGAACTCCCGATAGCTCCTTATCCACGACATATGGAAGTTAGTTTTCTGCATTTTAACAAACACTGGACACACAGACACAGATACAATTCACTTTACAAAACGAGGCACACAAGAACCTTTCAAGTAGACGATATCAAAGATACTCAAAATTGCCACCTCTTTGAACTCTCGGCTTCTTTTTGCAATATTAATTGCTTTTACTGGGAATCCCCTATAGTGTGGGTTTATCCTGGGTAATTCTATAAAGTAGTATAGTACCTTAGTATTGTAATGTAATAAAATAAACTAATAAACACGTGCCGTGCTATAAACAAGCAATCGAAAAGGGACCCTGTCCTTCCCTTTATTTGGCCATAAAATGCAATAAATGCTCTATTATTGAAAAAATGCATGTTTGTACAAAACAGACAAAAAATATGCATTTGCGTTTTCTCCGCTCTTTAATCATAAACCAACTTCAGGATTGTTGGAAGAAGTCAATAAATCTATTTAAGTTGATTGTTAAGGCCGCCATCGTTGGTTTTGAGCAAGTTGTGGCTTATTGGAAATATCTCGAATCCCTGATAAACACTCATTTCAAGGAGTGCATCATTTATCATTTTAAATGTTACGTTAATTTTAACCGCGCGTACAAAAGTATAAGCATTTTTCACAATTGGTAAACGTATGATACACATTTTCTTTTTGACGAACGTGAATTATCGTTTTCTTGCCCTTTTATGGTAACATTTCATGGTCGTTCGCTTTACCAGCTCAAAAATTCTGGAATTACAGTAGACTAAAACTGGTTATATTGAAATCGACTTCTGACATCTGAGCAGTTTAATTTCTTCCTGTTTCGGTCGCGCAGTAAAGTTCCTATGCAGGAAAAATATATTGGCCTGTTTGCTGCCTTTCTAAATCTAGTTATGCATTATTTATAATGAACCAACTGCGTGATTGTTGCAAGACGTTTAGTAAATCTATACAAGTTGATTGCTAGTACCGCCATCGTGGGTTTTAAGCATTTTGTGGTGTAATAGACATAGCTCAAGTCCCGATAGATACTCAAGGAGTGTATATTTTATATTTTTAATTGATATGTTAATTTTTACCGCACGTACAAAAGTAAAATAATTTTTCACAATTTATAAATGTATGATTCACATTTTCTTTTGGACGAACATGGACAAAAAAATTTCTGCTCTTTCATGGCAACGTGCCACGGTCGTAAGCTTTACACCTAAAAAATTGACATTCCAGTCAGTAGACTAAAACTGAGTTTGTAAAAATCGACGTCTGATATCTCACCAGTTTAATTACTGCTTTTTCATTCGCACAGTTAAGATCCTATGCAGGAAAAAATATATTGACCTGTCCCCTGTCTAGGTAAATCTAGTTATGCATCAATTATAATGCATGATTGTTGGACGACTTCAATAAATCTTTTTAAGTTGATTGTTATGGCCACCATTGTGAATCTTAAGCAAATTGGTTTTTATTAGAAATATTTCGAATTTTAGATAGATACTCATTTCAAGGAGCGCATAATTTAACATTTAAAATGATACGATAATGCTTCACCGCGCGCACAAAAGTATAAGCATTTTTCACCATTTTTAAATATATGATTCACGTTTTTTTACGAACGTGAGTTATATTTGCAGTGCTCTTTAATGGTAACTTTTCATGGTCGTAAGATTACACATCAAAAGTTTTAAGATTCCAGTCAGTAGACGAAAACTGGGCAGTTTAATTACTGCCTGTTACACCGTTTAGTTTCTATGCAGAAAAAAACATATTGGCCATTTTCCTGCATTGCTAAATATAGTTATGCATCAATTATATTAAACCAACTGCGCGATTGTGGGAAGAAGTCAGTAAATCTATTTAAGTTGATTGTTAGAGCCGCCATTGTTGGTTTTAAGCAAGTTGTGGTTTATTTGAAATATCTCGAATCTTTGATAAATATTTATTTCAAGAAATGCATCATTTATCTTTTTAAATGATACGTTATTGCTCATCAAAAGCCTAAACATTTTTCACAATTTGTAAATGTATGATACACATTTTTTTGATGAACGTAAATATATTTAGCCCAAATTTTAATGACAACGTTTTAGTACGTAAAGTCGTTGCAACCATTTCCATGCGCAGTGTTAATAATTATGATTACAATTTCAGCAAAATGGTTTATATGGTAATAAGAATTTGGATTTTTGGCTCTATTCTAAGCCATAACCAAATTTTCTTTTCGGGCGTATCCTCCTATCATTCAAAAGCTTTAGTCTGTTTTCCCACCCATTTACCCACTTGAAAAAGAACGAAGCCTGTTACTAATCATGTTGTGCACCATAGCACATTAATCCCATAATTAATGCAAAACTGTGGAACGAGATAACGATAACTTCAGTATTTTTCCTTGCAACTATGTTAATTTTTCCTTTATCTTTTTGGATATAGCTTACATGCTTGACATTTGCACATTTATACCTATATTTCTCAATCTGTAAATGTATGATTCACATTTTCTTTTGGACGAACTTGAATTAGTTTCGTCTTATTTCGTAAGCCACTATTTCGGTAAGAGAAATTTACTGATAATAATAGCAAAAGAATAGAAGCAAAAAGGAATTTTGAAATTGCCCTACTGAGTATTCCATCCGATTTTATCCAGCAATTAATTCATACTTGTAATTAATTTAAAGACCCGAAAGGCCTTGAACTATGAAATAAATCTCCTCATCCTTTGACCTTGTGGCGGGCGTCGCGACGTGGGTGCCGTTATTGCGTTTTTAAATTATGAGCATCTGAAATCAAGCGGATGCACGTAGCGACGTCGTCGTTATCTCCAGGCACCAAACACACACGCTTTCGCTTTATTAATGTCAAAGTAATTTTATACTTTCTACATTTATCGAACTTGTTTCATCAATTTTTATATGGCGTCACCATATTTTCCGGCCAGAGTCAATTTGTGGGCAATTTTTCTATGCACTTGGTCCCTGTGTGTGATTATTGGCATTACATCTTTGGATTATTATTAGATAAAACGCGCTTGCCGTTTATTTTAAATTCGATTCAAGTTATGGAGTTTTATTAGGCGACGCGTTAATTTGAAATTCTCTCTCGGCGCTCACAGCTAATCTCGTTTGTGGTATTTAAATTAACCATATGCGGCTTTGCTACCACATTAACTCGTGGTTTACGAGCCTCAAAGCATGCTCCTGAACCAATTAAATCGTTTATGTCATGCGACCTTCAAAGAGATGGCTTAATGAAAGCTGCATACTAAATTATGTTAAATAATGTTAGGTAAGTTAGTTAGTTACCTGTTGATGTCATCGTTAAACAGTGACAGTATTAGCACTTATAGGAACGCTTGACTCCAAAGGGCGGAGTCTCAATTTTACTGATGACAACCGCAGTAATCTTCAGGAAACTGACATTGTCTAAGCACTTTGAAGCTATGGATTGTTAAGTAATAAAGGGACCAAACTTCATAAAAGCACGGAGACAGAAATTATAAACTCTCAGTATGAAAATAATTGCACTAAATAGTTAAACAAAAAAGCTATTAACCTAAGAAATTACAAAGCTACTTTATATATAAGTAGAGAGCAAATCCCGTTTACGTCTCTCCCGTCACTTTTGACCTTGAGTTAGGCATACTCACATTCCATCGAATGACCTTGCGGTAGACTTACGTAACAAGATCAAGTTGTTCGAAGGCTAGGATACTAAGTGCGATGCATTGATCCTAGGTTTTTTCATTGTAGTAGTGACTTACTTTGCTTAGCTATAATAGACCAAACATTGATGGTGATGATGAAGAGCATCGTGATGAAGACTGGGATTTCCCTAAAACAGACTGAGTTAACTAACGAAATATTTTTCACTAAAAGTCTAGACTAGCCTCTATAACAATAGTCGACTCTGAAATTAGATAGCTTGGCATTAAAGCGTACTAAAACTAACTGAACATTGTAAAATATTTCTATCGCTTAATTAAACTTCAAACTACTTGCTAATATTCACATAAGAATAGAAGTCTTACTACGCATTGCCCATCTGTATTTCCCTGGAGTAACTAACTATATGTTGATTAGATAAGCAATCACGATATGTGAAAAGTAATTGGATACAAAGCACACTTCTAGGTGTTTCGTAGAACTCTATGAAATTCGTATTTCGTCCGATTTACGAGATTTTGTTAAACTTAAAGTAGCAAAACTAACTTTTAAATGCAGAAAACTAATTTAAAGTTGAATAGTAGGTGACGATGCATTTATAAATTAAATTTAACAGAATGATTACTAGGACCTCATAATTTGATAATATTATTTTACCAAGAACGTTGTTGCAAAAGTCCGAGACAATACATTATCTACGTATTTCAGGAATATATTCTTGTTTATAATCTTTCATTATGACAAATAAAAGCGTTATTTGTCAGTTCAGCTGAACGTGTAAGATTTTATTATGTCAAAAATAATACGCTTTTACCCACAATAGCACCTTTTGGTGCCTTTACGTTCAAAAATGTTCTATCTCTTGCTTTTATATATTTAATATACTCATTACGAAAATTGTTACAGCATTAGGTTCATTTTTACTTTAAAAAGCGCGATCAACTGGTCTGCTGTCGCCTACTCATTGGAGGCACTATTTTCGAGCACATAAATATTAAGAAGCCAAAAAGTGTCAAATGACACACTTCCATTTTTCAGTGACCTGACTTTGAATTAGCGAATATATTCAAATATTGTTTTTAATTACTCACTTTTAAATATGTCTGAAAATAATGTATTCTGAGAAAATAATTAATTATATCTAAAATATTATGTATACCTAGAGACGAAAACAATTTATTGTTAAGGCTTCATCTTCGAATACAAATTAAAAAGGGTCCATCCAATTTAATAAAATTAATCGTTAGTGCGTCGTTCAGGTCTTAAAGTGGCTTTCGGAATTCCGTTAAATCCTGATGATCTTTTAGAGGAAAGCGGACGGCTGAAAGGCGACAATATTGTGAAAAATATCAGCCTTTGTGCGAACCTGGTGACCCGACTAAGTATTAGGGAGGCGTGTACAGATGTTCGATTTAATATAATTTTTTCAAGGCAAGCTTCTCCCTTTCAAGCACTGCCAAAATATAAATATTTTATTTTTAATACTACACACTTGTCTGTATTATAGAATATAATGACTTGCAGTTACTTTTTTTTACTTTGCGCAGCGATGTTCTCTTCGGTTGGCGCTTCCTCAACACCATCATACAAGTGCATCAGAACTGATTTTTTTTCAAGGACAACCATATTAGTACTGTGTCTCTGATACCTCGAAACTCTGACCCGCTTTCTCAAGAGGACTATATAAATGCAAATATAGCAGCATGCAACATTTATTCTTAAGCTGTTCTTCTCTTCGTTCAATAAATTCTAGAAAATAATACATCATTCATCCAGTGGCCCCCAGTATTGAAAACTAACACATTAAATAATTGTAAAAGTACAAAAGTCAACATTTTGTACGATATTTATATTCCGGCAATTTTAAAGGAGAATAGTGAAGTTTTGAGTCAAAGATCAAATTTTTTTAAGATATGGTAAACGATATTTTATATATAGCATTTCTTAAAATGTCTTAAATCATCAGAGTAGCGTACATTATAATAATTCCAACGAAATATTGGTAGATTTAACTTTAGACAATGATATTGCTCTAAAAAATAATAATTTTGACTTAAACTTAGTAGAAAATGTTAAAATCACTGCTTTGGAAAATAATAATTACGATTTAAGTTTAGGAGGAATTGAAAATATTGCTTTGGAGCATAATTTAAATTTGGGAGGAAATAATCAAGATTTCAATGATTTGAAAAAGTTTAAAGATTAGGGATGGTTTCAATCTCCAACAGATAGGTCGTTTGATTCAACTTTAAATGAACCTTCCTTTTCTCGAATGGATGAGCAATTAAATGATATTGAAAGTACTAATTTGAACATGTCAAACAATGACTTTAGTGATGATATAATACCTGGTAGTCAAAAAAGTCCCAGTTAAATACTTCTTTCATTCTCAAATCTATCTTATCAAATACCAAATGAAACAATTTCTCGTTATATTCTCCCAATAATAATTTAATAGGTTCCCGCGGACAAAATAGTTCTAAACGCTCTAACGATAGCGATTATGTAATTTCATACCATCAGAAAAGCCCACTTCAAGCTTCTACTTCGTCACCAACGAATATTATAGTAAATAATTTAAAAAAATATAGTATTAACTGAAAATAGTAATGAATCAATTTCTGTTCAAAATATTATTTTATCAAATGAATACTTTAGCAACATCTCATGGAATAGTGTGAATCTTCATGTCCATCTTCTATTCAAAATTTTAATGAGTTCAAAGAAAACCAAACAGAAAAATTTTACGATAAAAAAGAGACACAAACAAACTATATATTTTTTAAGACAAAAAGTAAAACAATTAGTCTTAAAACAAACAAACAAACCAAACAAATACAAACAAAAACACAGACGCTACAAACCAAGAAAATACAAACAGATGGAAAAAATTGTAAAGTAAAGAATTAATCGTTCATTTGAAAAAAAGAAATTTAAATCAAAATACAAAAACCATTTTCAAAAATAAAAACTTTTTATTAGATTCTGTTGAGAAGTAGAATCATACTAAAACATCTTTGAAGAGTTGGTAATTTCCATTGATTAACCACCCATTCCTTCCCTAAATTCCTTTAATTTAAAGCAACAAATTTTAATAATTTTCATCATTTCCCTGCCCCATGTAAAAGCACCTTTACAAGAAGAGGCATAATATTATTTTTTAAAACGTTATTTCAGAAATTTAAAATGAAATTTGAGTGTCCAAAATGTAAGCGAACTTTCACTAGAAGGGACAATTTACTTCGGCACACACGTTTGTCGAATCCGTAATCAGAACACATGTGAAGGCACCTGTTCGATTTACTCTTCTTTATCCACCACACTGCTTATTACAGTAGTTTATTTATCCTGAGAAAAGATAATTTTTGTTCTCCGAAGAACGGTTTTTAATAAAGTAATGTAAACAGCTTTGAGATTTGAGCTGAGAATGTGCAGCCGCTGGGCGAGTCATAACTAAATTAAACTGATATTGCGATCTATGATGGAAGCTCTTGCAAACTTGACAGAAAGGTTTGTTGATCGAGCCATTTATAAATCTCTAAATTGAATATTCAAAGAAGCACGTCGCTCGTCTAAAGATCAGAATTGATATGATCCGATCTTTACGGTCTTTAATCAAAACACAGAATCGCTTTTTAATATATTTTATACCTTTATCCGAAAGAGGTGTCCTTAGATTCCCTCAAGGTGACAGTATTGATATATTCGAACCGCTTTTCTAATAATACATCGGAAACGCAAAGTTTTCCTGGAAAATTGGATATTTTCCCTCTCACGCTTCACGATAATATAGTTCTCCGTTATAGATCTTTTATCGGTGACAGGAACAAATAAAAGGAAAGGTCCCGATGTAAGATCTCTTACGGATCTTTTTAGGAAACTTATGACAAAAAGTGAATAAAACATATATACAGTTAATAAACTCCCAAGCAGAAACACTTTTATTTATAAATTTATGAAAGATGATATAAAACTCAATCAGTTAAAAAATGTAGTAAGTATATATTATTTAGAAAATTGTAAAAATTAGAAATCATTTATAAAGTGTTTAACACAGTTGAAAAATCTTAAATATTATAAAAAGTAAATAAGATCTATTGTCACGTCCTGTTGATTTGTGTCCATAACCTTACTTTACTTCCTACATACCATCTTGTGTACTTCTTCACCAATATGTCGACATATAGCCTACTCACACAGTATTATAACTGACGCGTTTTGGTGCCAAATGTGATTTTTTTTTGTAAGAAAAGTTCTATCTGCAGATCTTTCCTTTTAATCTATTATATTTAACATGCCTTTTGAAAAAGAAAAAAAAAGTCAAAAACTCTGAATAGTGCTAGAAAAGATATTTCACTGAACCACTCTAGTATATAGTTGTTAATTATATATATGAAACAAAATGATAAAAAAAATGAAATCAAAAGGCTCCAAGCCTATAAATAAATCTAATAAAATATAGTGCAATATATTTAAAACTTGTCTATATTTTCTGAAAGCGCTCTCTATAATAGAATATAATCTATTTATAACCGCCCCCTCGTTTAAGGACGCAATAAATTTAAAGACACTTATTATCACCCAATGTAATAAATCCTCCTTATGAAATAGGTTCGTACAGAAGGAAACCTTTGTTGTCAGCGGGTCGCCTGCAAAAATCCTGAACCCTGGAAACAGAATATAATGGATATCCCTAGGGTCCGACGGACGCCTTCTGCCTGTACATTGGATAACTCTGTTAAACGCTTCTGTTTCAAAAAATGTGTCGTCCTAAATTGAAATTGGAAGTGGCAATTATTAAGTTTGGAAGCCACATGAGACCGACGCCGTAAGAAAATTAAAGGTAAATTTAGGCCGAAAATCTTGAGTGCAAGCTTTAAGCATGCAGAATTTGATTCCAATGTAGGTGGATCGATAATTATTGCAGTTGTAACATTTATATATATATTTTTTTAAATACAATAATAGTGATTAAAATCAAGTTGAGACGGTGGACTATATATACATCCAATGTATTTTGGGCACTTAAGTTCGATATCTAACAGGAACTAAATAACTGAATAATAAATGTACGAATGTACACAAAGAACAATTGTTTTCGAAGTTAAACTGTGAATAGCAAAATAAATTGTACAGACTCTAAATGCATATCTCGAGGGTTTCAAAAGAGAACATGAGGATGTTTATATAATCCAAGAAAAATGTGATTCTCTTCTCGCATAGAGTGCTGTAAAATCTCTTCAAATGCAGCTGAAAAATGTACGGGATTGTATATGTAGATTGCTATACATATATTTTCGTATAGAATGGTTAGGTGAAGCGAATAGTGGGTTAGAGAATATAATTTAGGAAATATATATTTAATTACAATATATCCTGTTGAACACCTTACAATCAAAAATAATTAACATTTCTAAATTTGATTTATATGTTTATATAACAGTTTTCAAGTTCAAGCTCATGCTGGTGGCAGGGCAAATAAAGTATATTCTTCCTGGCGTTTCAATCGTGACAATTATTATCATATTTAATTATTGAAAATAATCTTTAATAACACCGTTAGTCAAGAGGGGAAACTTCAATTAACTGTATTTTAAACCGGATGATCTAATTCCCACGAAAATAAGTAACTAATGGTCGTAAAGTAAACTGAATTAATCTCAATAAAGTTATATGCAGTACAATTGCACAGGGCAAAAATAAACAATTCAGGTAAAATAGGCAAGCGAACTGCTTTCAGGTGAAACAGAAACTGAATGTAAATGGTATGCAGCTCAAAGTCAGGCTTGATAAATTATGGAAAGGACCGCTCCAGTCTAATTTTGGATTCCGTGGTTGTGTTAACTTAATTGTATAGGAGGCTGGTAATTAACCGCCGAATGCTTTGTTAACGTTGAGCGATTTTTTCAAAATAGAAGTTCTGAAGATTTTCTTTATTATAGTTCAATTAGCCATAACATATAAGACGGATTTCATACTTTTTATAAAACCATGCTCATCCACACCAGAATACCTGTCCATCTCTATCTATCTACTATTTGTTGTTATCGTCCACTAATATTTTTTATTGTCCTCACTGCCTATAGTATCTTATCTTATCCAGAAGTTATAGTGCCCATGATTATTTAACTCACTACTACTACTCATGAACTGGTTCGCTTAAAATCAGGATGAGTTCACTTTATTGGGAGGTGGAATTTATGCTTTGTAGCTTATTTAAATCCAAGACAGAAACATCAGAAAACCAAGAATTATATACAAAGAAATCTATTAACGTGCTTAACTTATCGCTAATTGTGAGAAAGTTTTACACAGCGTAGATTGTTTCCGGAAAATAAGTCTTTGTCTGGAAACATTGCGACAAAGAAAATTCCCTGATAAATCGGAATGTCCTCTGGGAAAAGACATTGTTTGAGATTCTTGCGGATTGGCGTTCGTTTGTTCTGGTTTCGTACTCTCCACGGAATTAAATTCTTCTTTTCTCAAATATTTTAAAGTAGTTGCGCTTTTTATCTAATATGCGTACTCTTGCTCTATTATAATTGAGCAGTAACACGAAACGAAATTTCTGAAAAGTTTTTCAAGCAATTTATGGTTTCTCCCCTTTAAAGCTACTGGTTAAATAGTTCCAGAATACAACTAGATTAATGTTTTTGGTCACATTAAAATTCGGTCGTTGCTACAATGTAATGAAAATTTCTAATTTAATAATGACTAAAGGACTAATATAAAGTAAGATACATCGATCCGGAGTGACCCCTAGATTTATTTCACCGATAAAAATATTTTTGGATATTTCCTGGCTTTCATAAACCTTATTGATTTGTTGCAATGAAAACCTTGGGTGTTTCTCTAAAATAGTTAATGATTACAATATGAAATCCAATTTTATTTGCACTGAGTACCTGATTAGGATTTATTTAAACTTAGGATGTAATTATAAAGCCCTAGAAGTTCTAACATTATTATCATCCAAACTCCAAACTTACAGTTACTCTTTCCTAAATAATTTCAAAAACATCTTGCTGAAGCACACTTAATAAAATATGAAATGCAAGAAGCTTTAAAATTATTATCATCGAAAATCCAACCTTGCAGCTATTCACATTTAAAAGCATCTTCAGAAATATGCTTTATAAAACATCAACTTTTTGAAGCTTTAAAATTATTATCATAGAAAATCCATTCTTACAATTATTCATTACTAAATATTGTTAAAAACATCGTCTTAAGTTATTAAAATGTGCAATGGTTATTTTAAAACTAGTATCATCCGAATTCCATCCTCACAATTACCCATTCCCAAATAATTTTAAAAACATCTTCTGAAATATACTTAATAAAATATTAAATATTTGAAGTTTTAAAATTGTTATCATTTATCCAATCTTACAATTACGTATTCCTAAATAACTTTTAAAATATCTTCAGAAATATACTTAACAAAATATTAATATGTTGAAGCTTTAAAATTATTATCATCCGAAATTCAACCCTTAATAATTTTAAAAACATCTGAAATATGTATAATAGAATATGAAATTGAAGCATTAACATTATCATCGTCTGCAATCTTATCTTGCAATTTCTCATTTTGAAAAAAAAAATTAAAAGCATATTCAGAGGTATGCTTAATAAAATATGATCTTTAAAGTTAATATCATCCGAAATCCAATTTTACAATTTACTCACTGCTAAATAATTTTAAAAATATCTTCTAAAATATACTGCCGTTTTAAAATTAGTATTATCCGAATTCCAACCTTACAATTACTCATTCCTAAATAAATAAAATATGAAATGGTTGAAGTTTTAAAGTTATTATTATTCGAAATCCAATCTTATAATTAACCGGAGTGGAGTTAAGTAATTTTAAAAACATCTTCTGAAATATACTTAATAAAATATAAAACTGTTGAAGCTTTAAACCTATTATCATTCGAAATCCAATGTTGCAATTACT
>MU182740.1:456617-479785 GCA_016904865.1 Pissodes strobi
TGGTACCGAAAAGCTAAGTAATTTCTTCTTTGAATTCGAAAAGACTATCACCGACATCAAAACGAATGAGGGTAATTTGAACAATGAGGAGATTGTCACCCAGTTATTATCATCTATGCTTGAAAGTTATCAGGCGGTAACGACCTCAATTGATATCCTTTTTTCACATGAATAGTCCAAAATTACTTTAGACTTTGTTAAAAACAAGTTGCTCATGGAAGAGACAAGGCAGATGAAGAATAAGGAAGAAAATAAGGAGTCATCAGGGCAGGTGTTTTACAGTGGACACAGGTACCAAAGAGGTCAAAAGAAAAAGTATTTTGGACATATGTAGGACAATTCAAGTGGTGGAACTGACAGGAGTTACCCTGGAACTGGGAGCCACCGAGGCAATGGAAGTAAGTCTTTTCCATTTAAATGCTTTAAATGTGGACAAAAAGGAATAAAAACAGATTGTCCTAGTTTAACTAACAAGGGTAACTGTAACATCACAGAGGAGCAGGATAAAACGTTTATATCAAATTTAATTGACCATACTTCGGTAAGTGCATTAACGAATTTAAATTGTACTGACATTATATTTGTAGTAGACAGCGGAGCTACACATCATTAAGTAAATATAACCGTTGGGAAATATTTGACGGACACAAAGCAAGTATATATTAAAATCAATGTTGCAAAGAAAGGAGAAGCCCTTATTGCCTATAGACAAGGTACCCTAAAACTGGAAACTGCCGAAGGTAAGAAGATTTCAATTTTTAATGTTTTGGGATGTGAAAACCTATCGCATAATCTATGCGAAACTATGCAGGATAAAAATTTTAAAATATTGTTTCGTAACAATAAGGTTGTAATTGAAAACAATGGGAACAGTATTATGCAGGGAAATTTGGTTGGGAATCTTTATATACTTACCTTTAAACTTCAATCAGGGCAAGCCTATGTAACTAATGAAAATGACCCAGATTTGTGGCATAGGCGCATGGGTCACTCCTCTAAATATCCTACCAGTAAAATCTGTGAAATGTTTAAAAGGGAAACAATATCAAATGCCTTACTTACCATTAAGTGAAGAGAGAAAGCCTAAAAGGGTTTTGCAAGTTATATCTTCAGATGTTTGTGGACCAATAAACCCTGTTACTTATAATGGTATGAAATATTTTGTGAGTTTTATAGATCATTTCACACATTTTACAATGTGTTATCTAATGCAAAATAAAAGTGAAGTCTTGGACCACTTCAAGGATTATGTCAATAAAGTTGAGGTGATATTTCAAAATAAAATTGAAAGACTGAGGTGCGATAATGGTGGGGAATATTCATCACTTGCTTTTAAAAATTTCTGTAAACAGCAAGGTATTTCTGTGGAATATACAATCTCCTATACGCCTCAACATAATGGAGTCTCTGAACGGTTTAATAGAACTATTATGGAAAACGCTAGATATATGCTTTTTGATTCGACTTTAGATAAAACTTTTTGGGGTGATTCTGCTTTGGTACCTATTTATTTAATTAATCGCACAGAAACTTCTGTTCTTGCTAAGGGAGTTACTATAGCAGAATTGTGGTATAGTCAAAAACCTAACCTTAACAAATTAAAGTTTTTGGTTCCATTGGTTATATTTGTGTACCTAAGAGCGAGTTGGCAGGAAAGTTAGATTCCAGAAGTAAGAAGTTATATATGTTATGTTACACAAAAAATGGCTATCGAATGTGGAATCCAGACAAGGAAGTTGTGGTGACAGCACGAAATGTGGTGTTTGATGAAACTGTTAAGGCGAATGAGGCACCTATACCCAATATTATCCTAGAAGAACCCCCAGATGTTAGCGAGCTAGGGCCAATCCAAGAAGAGGAGCATGCACATGACGAAAGTCTACAGGAGGATGAAGAAAATGAATCTCAAACCAGAAGCAAGAGAAAAGTAAAACTTCCAGCCTATCTGAATGATTATGAACTAGAGCATAATATGTTTGCAGTCTTATCAGTTGGTGATTTCAGTCCTCAATTTCCGGAGAGCTACGAAGAAGCTATTTCTAAAGGAAGCCATTGCTCAAGAACTCGACTCACTAAAGTGTTGTGATACATGGGACATTGTGCCAAGGCCTAAGGACCAAGAAATCATAGACTCCAAATGGGTTTTTAAGGAAAAATAAATGGAAGGCAAACAAGCGAAAAAGGCGCGTTTAGTGGCAAGAGGATTCAATCAAAGTGAAGTGCAAGAAGAGATTTTTGGTCCTGTTGCTAGAATATTAAGCATCAGAATTTTGTTGTCACTTAGTGTTCAGGACAGCATGCAAATTCAGCAGTTAGATGTACAACATGCATTTTTAAATGGTGAGTTGAGTTAAAGAGTAATGTTTTTATGGAAATTCCTAAAGGTCTTAATGTAAATTTAAAAAATGATGTATGCAAACTTAAAAGGGCGCCAATCACCTAAATATTGGTATAATAAGCTTAATGAACATTTATTAAACATAGGTTTTTGTAGATCTAAAGCTAATCCTTGTTTGTACCTGAGTGCAGAGCTGTCTAAGATCATTTAAAAAATGATTTAAATCAAAGATCAAAGATACTTTTCATTTGGACAAACGATTTAAATTAAAGATCGTTTTGTATATAAAGAAAGATTTAAACAATAAATCGTTTTATATTCAAATCTTTTTTACATTTTAAATCATTTTAGAAAATATTTAAATCTTTTCAAAAGATTTAAATATTTTTTAAAATTTAAATCTTTTGAAAAGATTTAAATACTTCCTGAAATGATCTTAAATGTAAAAATGATTTTAAATCATTTGGTTGGTTATGTACAACGAATTGGCGTCGTTGGTTATGTACCATTAAAAACCCCTTAGAGCGTAATCAAAATGTTATTTATATAAATTGAGTGAAAAAACCCAATCTAAATTTTAAAAAACAATAAAATCTTAAATAGGTACGTCAAAATAACATACAAAAACCAAATTAAAATGTTATTTAAACCTTTTTTTTAATGGAATTTTTGACACATTATTAAATGTTTAAAAGCCGTTAGCATTCACATAATTTGTAACTTTGCACTTCTTATTATGTTAGCCGATTATATTAATTAAAATGAACACACTAACAACATCAAACATACTAAATAGCTCATTATGTGCATGCTAGCAGCTTTTAAATATTTGACCTTGTGTCAAAAATTCAATTAAAAAACAAGCTTCAATTTTTTTTTTACATTTAATTTTTGATAAAATCAACTTGAAATTTGACAAAATCCTATTATTTCAATAATTTTTTATTTTTGATTTGAATTTTTCCTAGAAATATTTTTCTGGCGGAAAAATCTATTTTACTTTTTAGCTAGGTTTTCTATGGTATTTTGTTTGCTTATTTCAGAGTGATTACTTCGTAAAAGGTTTGTTTATGACGCAGAAACTTTCATCGAAATTATCGGGAATATATATTTTTAATAAACCAATAATACAAAAGTTTCCCATATAGCCAATATATATTTAAAAAAGAAAATTAAGTAACACGCATTAAACAAATTTCATTTCAAAATACAAAATAAACATAGAACTACAACACTTGGGATGTATTTATTGCTTTATTTTATTATAGTTAAACTCTTTTTAATGATTCAAATCTAAATCTGTTTAAGGATTTAAATTTTTTTGAAGATTTAAATCTTTTTACTGATTTAAATCCTTTTGGAAAGATTTAAATACTATTTTTAAATCAAAAATCAAAGATACTTTTCAGAAAGATTAAAATTATAAATTAAAAATCACTTTCAGAAAAAATATATAAATTCAAAGTATTTAAATCAAAAATGATTTAAATCTCACTGATGGTGACAGCTCTGTCTGAGTGATAATGTTTATCTCCTATTTCATGTTAATGATTTGATTTTGGTATCAAAGAATGTGTCTATTAAATGAAGTAAAATTCAAACTTATATCAATATTTAAAATGAAAGATCTATCAGGAAAAACTCACTTTCAAGTTTTTAGGCATGTCAATTAGTAAATATGATAACTATTTAACCATTAATCAATCTGATTTAATAAGATAAATATTGATTACTTTTGGTATGGCAGATTGCAAACCTTCTAATCTGCCTATATAGCCTAAGTTGGTTCTAAATAGAAATGACACTTTTGAACATAACAATTTACCTTATAGGGAACTAGTAGGTTTTCTAATGTATGTAATGCTTGGATCTAGACCAGATCTCTGTTTTGCAGTGACATATTTCAGTCAATATCAAAACTGTTTTAACCAAGAACATTGGAGGCACATAAGAGCTGTATTGAGGTACTTAAAAAACACTGAAAATTATGTTCTTAAGTATAAGAAAACAGATTCGGTTGAATGTCATATTTTATCTGCTTATGTCGATGCAGACTTTGCCAATGATCCTAATGACAGAAAAACTATTACTGGTTTTTGTTTAAATGTTTATAACAATGTTGTATTTTGGAAATCAAAGAAACAGTCTATTGTGTCTTTATGCAGTGCAAAAGCAGAATATGTTGCACTTTTTGCTTGTGTAACAGAATGTTTGTTTGTAGCAACTTTGTTAAATGAAATTTTATATTGTATTGTGTTTCTTATCAAAGTTTATGAGGATAATCAATCATGCATCAAGATGGTTAGTACTTTGGAGACTAAACGTACTAAACATATTGATGTGCGACACCACTTTTTAAGAGATTGCTTAGAGAATAATCAAATAAATATTGATTATATTCCTACTAATGAGCAAACAGCAGATGTATTCACCAAGGCTGTTGCTAAGGAAAAATTTAATTATTATTTTAGGACATCATGCTATATAGTATTATAGTTATGAGTCACTTGGGTGATTACATATTTGCGTTTGTGTTCACTAGAAATGTTTTTAGCGTTTTAGTTTTAAGTTTGTGTAGGTGTTAAGATTCATGTGGGGTGTAAGAACTTTTAATTAATGTAGAATTGAGGGGGAGTGTAAGTGTAAACGAACCTTAATGCATGAGCAATTCTACAGCTTATCGGGACTCTACACACTACCTTGTACGTGACAACCTTCACCCTATTTTGTCATCTTCGTTTTGTTTTACGTTTCGCATGATGCAATAATTGGTAATCTCAATTTGTTTTTACTGTTATTAATACTTTTATTAAAAGTAATTAGTTTAACGATTGCTGTTTTATTGGTGATATTGCTGGCATACAAGCAGCTTACTGAGAGAGACTTAATTGTCTACAGTTTGTCTATTTAAATACTAGTAGCATTCTCACGCCACGTTTACGTTTGGGGCTTTATGGAGCTCAGATTAGGATCGATCTACGTCTAGTGAAAAGAGATGATAAAGAAGGAGAGATGTGAACATTTGTGTTTAGTTGTCATGGTTTCCTTGTTGACCTTTTAATTAATAAAATTAATAATAAATTCTGATAATTAAAATAGCGATTTTCAATTACACCATTATTACTGATGCTAGTAATATTTTAGATTAAGTATACCTATATAATAATGGTGTCACAAAACCTATAAATATGCTTCTTTCTTGAAAATAGTTGACATATAAGAATTTAAGTTCCTACAAATGTCGCCCTGACAATAATCAGCATCCATCTTCCCTATTCCTCCAGATAAACCAAATTCAAAACCAGGCTTTGATAGAAAAGAATAGACTAACTAGTGTTAACTAACTGTTTTATTAGTTCACAATATATAAAGCAAAATTAAACCGATCTGGAAAAATAACTTCATCTGTCTATGATTGAGGCCTCCATTTTTGCAGGCACATTTTTCATTGAACGTCTCGTAAACATTAAATGATTAATGTTTAGAAATAATTTTATATTCACTTGATTATCCTGCGCTCTGTGCTACTATCTGCCAAATATTTATAAAAACTAATTTATACATAAGGAAGAAAATATCCGACTCCTTTTCAATAAATTCTAAGATAAGCTAACAACATCTATTTAAATTTAAAGTTAAGCAATAAAATAGTATTACAATCAGTGTAATCAAATTCGAAATTCCGAAACCATCTGCAGCACACTTGACTTTTTATTATTCTTCGTCATTTTATTCTGAGCGGCACTTTATGGATGAACGATCTTCGATCGGAAGTAGATTTATAATAAAGCTATTCAAACGAATTTTAGTGATTAAAACGAAGGCTTGATTGTACTCTAAAATTAATTAAAAAATGTTCCGCTTGAATAGGAAGAAAATAGTTATTACGATTATTTTATTCTCCTTTAATAACATTGGGGACATTTTTATTTAATATTATTCGACTGCATAACTGACATTAATTAATTAATTATTATACAAATTATTGTTAAATTAAGTATGCAAAGGTGATTTATTATAAAGATTATAATGTATGTTATTCAGTGAAATACTGTATTTAATCCTTCCAAATATAGTATAGGTTAAATTAAATATTTTGTTTTATTTTTATTAAAGAATTTTAGATATACTAAACTAATCCTATATAATGGTTTTATTGAATTTGATTTTTAATGTTGGCAGTCTTAGACTTGACTCTTCAATGTTTTAATATTCATAGCTATTTTATTCTAATTACATTTATTGAAGTACACAAACCGTGGCTTCATTGCTCGCAAATTTTTGCACAAACGAAACTTATTTTACAGTTTCAGCAAATAATTAAATTTGCTCATCTTTTCCGAATAAATTAAATTCCCAAATGTGATTTATTATTATAAAGATTAAGCCAAGTAGATGTAAAGCACTGGTTCTAGACCAGCTCCCGCTCTTTCCCAAAAAACAGCTAAAACAGCAAAACAGACAGCAAAACCCGCAAAATAAGCAGTTGCTGTCTGTTAGGCTTCGTTTGCTGTTTTTGCTGTCACAAATTTTTGCTATTTTTTTGGAAAAGAGCAGAAGCAAGTCTAGAACCTGTGCTTTACATCTACTAAGTCTGTTATGTCTATCTAAATTTATTTTTATTTTTATTGAGCACTTTTCAGCATATTAAACTAAACGTTAAAAACTCTTAGCCAACATCGGTGCGTTTATTAATATATTTAAAATCTCAAAATACATGGGAAAAAATTAAGTTCACCATTACTCCAGATTAAGATTATGCTGTAAAATATATTCAACATGATGCAATCAGTTTATTCAGTGTCTTTGAACTTGAAAATTGATTTAACTTTTAAATCTGAGCATGAAAGATTCTCAAAATTCGAACCATTAAAATTTTTAATATTCATAACAATTTTATTTTAATAGCACTTTGAGTGCGGTGAAAGGCTGGCATTAAGGCTCTCAAAATCTTGTAGAAACGAGATTTAGGGTAAATCTTACTCAAACGAAATTTACTCGAGTCGGTCCCGGAATAAATGTAATAAACAACGATGAGTTTCATTAAGAAACTTGAGCTTGAGCTTCTTATTGTTATTCATTCAGCAAAATGATTCATTTTTGCCTTCTTTATAATAATTAAGGTTCTACTTTGTTCCTATTGAACTGATGACACAGTTTATTTTCAGTGTAGGTAAAGCTAAGGTTAAGAAACGCTTGGTTAATTAGCAATTAATGCTAATTTAATCTAAGCAAAAATAAGGATTAGTTGAATGCAGATCAGAAGTTTTCAGTTCGACAGTCGCGAGACTTTTGGTAAGAAAAATAATATAACTAAATATTTTAAAGAAAATTTAATGTCTTACTGTTTCAAATTAGACTTAGAATTGACCCAGAGTTAAACTACGTTAAGATACTGACGAAGATTGGATTCACTATTCTTGATGATGAAGCCTGATCAAATAGACTCTCATATTTCACATTCCTAATAGAGGTGCTTGGTTGGAGATGGATCCCTTCCCAAGTCTGGTAGTTTATCAATATTTACATGTAAAAAAAGCTGAAAATGTAACCTAACGCCCTTTGCTCATCTACTGACTAAAGGCCAAATTAAAATGTTGCGAAACTCTTAGCCAACGTTAATGTGTTAATAAATCTAAACATTATAATTATTTTTATATTGACTTCTCCAATCTATTTAGATACAAGGCTGCTATCCAAAAGCTCTCTAATTTTGTAATCAAAAATGCAAACTATACGTGTATATTTTCAACGAACGAATAAATTGGAACGACGATACTGCTGCTCTCATGTTATGTTTAGAAAAAAAATTATATTTGCTTTATTCGTTCATTCTGAACAAGACCGCACTTAGGGCTTTAAAAAGCATTCAGTTAAAAGGAAATAGAGTTCTTGTATATTTTAAAAATGTCTCCCTTAGTATCGAAAAAGGATGATTTTAATGGTCTTTAGTTGAACAGGGAACCAGCGCAAATGTATTGTACTGAATGGGCGAATCGTTCAAAAAGCAATCGTCTTAAGAGCTTTTTATTTTACATCTAATTCATGCCTTGCGTTTCCGCATTTGTCAATTGATTGCTTCTGATGAAAAAAATTAGTTTCGACAGGAATGGTTTTGCGGCTATTAGAATTAAATTCCTTGGGAAACATCGGAACAACTGTATGTATTGACATAACCGCGAGAGGATAACATAAACGAATTCCAAATAAATCACGCATTTCTATTAGATATTAGATATTCACCGATTAGTAACATAAGAAGTTAATTATCCAACAATTAAATTATGAAAGGAGTGAATAATTTAAATAATAACTTTTCCTTGAAAAAAACCGGTCAGGAAGGAAGATCAGAATTGCCTTAGTTGGTAACTTTACTACTGCTGCGTTTGCACAAAAATAATCAGAACTAAAGTTTATCAAATAATATATTTAAGAGAAAAATGGGTTTCAAGCGAACCTGATGGGCACGGAATAATACTTAACACGTTTTAAAACCTTAATATTACGTGCAATTAATTTTGGGTAATGAACAATACAATTTAAGACATTTATCGATAATCCTATCATTCGCTTGGAAATATCCGAAAAGCACTTACATTGTTAGACACTGAGCTTAGCCATAAAAATTAAAAGTAATAAAACCATTCTAGCGTCTCTTTCAATTTTCGGGAAGTGTTTATTGGATTTCTCGGCACACATTCATTACGATTTACGGTTTAACCTCATTTGGAGCGGCGGCTTTCTCGTTACCGATAAAGCCTTGCGTCTCACACTGTAATTGAATTCGAAATCGTTCAAATGTTTACAAGTTCGAACAGGTTTGACAATGTCAATGGTTGAAAGATGTACCGATTTAAAAAAACAAAAAATTCTGTAAAATGTATTAAAATTCCAGCTTCTGCTATTGATATTCGGAATCTGCATAAAATATGGTATAAGGCTGTTAAAGTTCAAAATTTTTCGAGAGTGTTTAGTATTTTTTACGATAAATTAAATCTGTAGAAGTTTTCACTTGATAATGACTAAAGATGCAATGATCTGGAAAATTAAAAATAACTGCAAGATGCTTAAAAATTTAAGCTTTTTCTATTGAGACTCAAACTCTAGATACAATTTGCTATATGGTAGGTAAATTACAAGATTTCTCGATATAATTTAGTATTTTTTACGTTAGAGTTAATATGTAGAAGTCATCATTGGATAATGACTGAAAGGTGCACTGATCTGGAAAATTGAACATATCTACAAGATGCTTCAAAATTTAAGGTCCTTCTGTTGATATTCAAAATCTACATAAAATTTGCTATAAGATTTCTCGATATACTTTAGTATTTTTACGATAAACTGGATATGCAGAAATTTTTATGGGATAATGACTGAAAGGTGCAGTGATCTAGAAAATTAAACATACCTGCAAGAGATTCAAAATTCAAGCATCTTCTATTGATATTCAAAACCTATATAAAATTTGCTATAAGTCTGGTAAATTTCAAAATTTCTCGGTATATTTTAGTATTTCTTACGATAAAGAGAGAATATGTAGAAATCTTTATGGGATAATGACTAAAAGGTGCAGTAACCCGGAAAATTAAACATATCTGCAAGATGCTTCAAAATGTAAGCTTCTTCTATTGATATTCATGATCTACATGCAATTTGCTATAAGTCTGGTAAATTTCTCGATATGCTTTAGTATATCGAAAGCTCCTTCTATTGATATTCAAAATTTAAATAAAATTTGCTCTAAGTCTGGTAAATTTCAAGATTTCTCGATATACTTTAGTATTTTTACGATAAAGTGGATATGCAGAAGTCTTTATGTGATAATAACTGAAAGGTGCAGTGATCTGTAAAATTAAACATACTTGCAATATACTCCAAAATTTAAGCTGCATCTATTGTTATTCAAAATCTGCGTAAAATTTGCTAAAAACTGGTATATTTCAAGATTTTTCGAGAGCGTTTAGTTTTTTACGATAGAGTGAATTAGCACTGATCTGGAAACTGCAGATTTTGTTTCGAAATTATTGAGTATATTATTAGAACAGGTTGATCGATGGTCTGTCATCGTTGCAAACTGAAATTGACATAACAAAATTCGTATAGTTGATTCCTTTCTCGACATAAATAGAATTGCATTAAGGCTTTCTGCTTTAAGTTCGTGCCGATTTTTAATCAATCCTCGTCGGTATCGTTTCTCATTCCGGGCGGAAATTTCGTTCGTGTGTTAGAAAGCGTGCTGTTGACACGTGAAATGTATTCGTTTATTTGAAATCAATTACAGATTTTTCGCGTTTTTTACTTCTTCGATAAGAATAATTCATACTGTCACGCTGGGGGCTATGGCTGCTCCTCCATGTCACGCTAGGACTGCTGAGGTACTTTTTAAAGGATTACGGGTTGTTAACTTAATAGATACATAATTTATAATATAATAATATTGACTTACACCTCTCTTTCCCTAGAAGCTACCCTAGGATGGTCCTCGCGTCAAGTCTCCAACCCTCAACCGGTTTCGACTCGAAACGGAGACTCTCCTACTCAATGCATTTGGCTGCCTCGGATTTCCACTAGATCTCGATCGACTTGGACTGCCACTTATTCTCGATCCTCTGTTTACACTTTCACTTAGGACCGCAAGTTAGACTTACGCCAACTTTTCCTCGGACTCCCGACTTGAACTTTCGTCAACTCTCGACTTGGACTTTCGCCAACTTTTGACTTGGACTTTCGCCAACTTTCGACTACCCTTAGCGGCTGTCAATACTCGATTTGGGCTTTCGCCAATTCTCGACTTGAACTTTTGCCAACTCTCTACTACTCGCACCGGTCGTCAACACTTGAGTTGGACTTTCGCCAACTCTCCACTACCTGTAACGGCCGTCAACACTCGAGTTGGGCTTTCGCCAACTTTCGACTTGGATTTTCGCCAACTCGCGACTACCCGTAACGGCTGTCAACACTTGAGTTGGGCTTTCGCCAGCTCTCGACTTGCCGTAACGGCCGACTCCGACTTATTCTTCCTATCGGTTTCGTTTTCTCACTAACCATTCATACTTAGATGTCATTCGATCCTCCTGTTTCCCAAAAACAGCGATAACCGGTACATTCATCAATTTTCGCAACTATTGCACCGCCCACTTACTGCGGCCTTTATTATTTTTGCCCAATATGTCAATCAGGGTTAATTACTATCGAACTTGCACTTTCTTGCTGACTTTTCCAAATAACGTTCAATGTCCCCGATTAAACTCCTTATGTCTACTTTTCTCATGTATACTTTTAACATGAATATTTTACAATATTTATATAAACGATTTCTTGTTCTATTACGCAAAAATAAAGGCTTTTATAGAAATTAATATTATATTAATATATTATTGAAGCCCAGATAATAATATATGACAATACCATTTTCGCTAGTCAGCATAACTCAGAATATTTGCTCATAATTTAATAACATTAATCCATCGAATTCATGTTTCTGGAAGCAGAAATAAAAGTGTATTAATAGTTTCAGAATCAATGAAAATGTGATTACTAACTAACTTGCTGGCGTACATGATAAAAAAATATCAATTTTTCTCTAGTCGGTTCTGGCTTTCCAATTTTGCACAAAAATGTCGTGAAAAAAGTCGAAAACTGCAGACCCTTAAAAAATCGCGATTCAAAAAATATAACCAAATACAATTGGAAACTGCGGTTTTCACCATTCAGTTGGGCAGGAATAACTCTTTGAATCTTAATATTACCAGGTTCTTCTTCTTACTTGGGCAAGTCTTGTTCGATTCTGCGCCAATCGGAATAGTTCCTCTGCGTTGCGTGTACCGGTCCATTCACGGATGTTCCTCAGCCAGGAAGCTTGCTTTCTTCCTACTCCTCTACTTCCTTCCACTTTTCCCATCATGATCAGTTGTAGGATTCTGTATCGCTCTCTTCTGAAGACATGTCCAAGATATGAGATTTTCCTGCGCTTAACTGTAGCATACGTGTTGTGTCGGCTCTGTTTAGTACCATTTCGTTGGTCTACATAGCTGTCCAGGGTATCCTCAGCATTAGCCGGTGTAACCACATCTAGAACGCTTCTAACCGATTAACTGTAGCGGCTTTAATTGCCCAGATCTCTGCCGCGTAGAGCAACACTGACCATATGTAGGATTTTACCATTCTCTACCGTAATTTTAGGTTCACATTTTCATTGCAGACTAGTGGTTTAATTTTTTGGAATGTTGTTCGGGCTGTCTCTATTCTATACCTTATTTCTCTATCTGGATTTAGATGTTCGGTGATATAACATCCAAGCAAGGGCGTATATATAAATTTTTCCAGGGGGGGGGCAAATTCGAATTTTATTTTCCCATAATTTGTTACGTGCTATGGATTTAGGTTTGGTTATTTACGTGAATTTCCAGGGGGGGGGGGGGAGGGCAAGGCCCTATACATACGCCCTTGCATCCAAGGTACTTAAACTGGGTTACTCTGTCTATATTTATCGTATCAATCTGTAGTGCAGCTTCATTTTTTGGAATGTTGTTCGGGCTGTCTCTATTATACACCTTATTTCTCTATCTGGATTTTGATCTTCGGTGATATAACTTCCAAGTCACTTAAACTGGCTTACTCTCTCTATCCCATTTCATGTTATTGAATAGCCCGTTTAAAGATTTTGTCTGAATATATGTTAAAAAGTTGTGGTCACAGTATGCAGCCCTGTCTGACGCCTCGTAGAATTTGGCTTTCTCTTGTAAGTTTTCCGTTTAGTCGTACTGCTGCTTTCTGTCTCCAGCATAAATTTTCGATAATTCTAATGTCACTGCTGTCCACCTCCATGTTATTTAAGATGTCTATAAGTTTTTTGTGTTGTACTCTGTCGATGGCCTTCTCGTAATCAAAGAAACACACAAAAACGTCCTTGCCCTGGTCACGACATTTTTGTAGGAGTATGTTCAAAGCAAACGGCCCCTCTCTAGTTCCTAAAGCGTTTCTAAATCCAAATTGGGTTTCATCCCAATCTGCCTTACATTTAGATCTTCTCCTCCCGTGAATAATTTTGAGAAATACCTTCAAGGTGTACGTCATAAGTCTTATTAGTCTATACTCACTGCATCGTTTTTTTGAATTGGAATGAATATGGATTTCAGCCAATCTTCCGGTATGTCTCCAATCGTGTACAGGGTGTCCCAAATTCGAGCCTCATCATTGGGATCTCGGAAACTAGAAGAGATACGAGGTCGATTAAATGGAGGCAAAATTGTGCAATTTGATGCTGATCAAAATGTCACCTTAAAAGTTAAAAAAATCTGAATACTTCCGAAGATATTTAGAAAGAACCGAAAATTCGCGATTTCCTTTTTTATTTTTTTATGACTCTATTTGAATAGACATAACAAAATAAATTTCATATTCTCATTGCAACTTTTTCTGTTCTACAAGATGGTGTTATCAGATTTTCAAACCGACGTTTCGTGTTTGAGCTGCCATAATCGACTTTGTTTTTTTAAATACGGCTCTGGATTTTTTATTACGGATTTTAAGAGCTTCTAATGTCCCAAAACCAATGATGTATCGCACTTATTCGAAAAAAACATTTTAATGATTTCCTGGTAAAATCTTACCAAAAATATGTTTTCTGTCTCTCTCTAACACATGAGGTCTTATGGAAAATGCCATTAATATGAATTTTTCGAATAAGTGCGATACATTAGTGGCTTTGGGACTTTAGATGCTCTTAAAATCCGTAATAAGAAATCCAGGGCCGTATTTAAAAAAACAAAGTTGATGATGGCAGCTCAAAGACGAAACGTCGGTTTGAAAATTTGATAACACCATCTTGTAGAATAGAAAAAGTAGCAATGAGAATGTAAAATTTATTTTGTTATATCTATTCGAATAGAGTCATAAAAAAATTAAAATAAAATCGCGAATATTCGGTTTTTTCCAAAAATCTTCGTAAGTGTTCGGAATTTTTAAACTTTTAAGATGGCATTTTGATCAGCATCAAATTGCACAACTTTGCCTCCATTTAACCGACCTCGTATCTCTTCTAGTTTCCGAGATCTCAATGATGAGGCTCGAATTTGGGACACCCTGTACAGTGCACTAAACAGTTTGACCAAGATTCCAATGTTTTCCCTTTGATCATTTGTAACAGCTCCATTGGGATGTCATCAGGTCCGGTGGCTTTTTTGGTTTTTGAAGATTTTATTCACTCTTGAGAATTTCTGGTCCTCCGTCTATATCGGTCTGTTATTATCAAACAGCTCATTTATGTATTTGAACCATGTTTCAAGAACTTCTTTTTCATCTAAGATATTTTCGGCTTCAGTGTCTACTAGGATATTAGTGGTATTTTTATTGTATAAACCTGCCACTTCTCTGACCTTTTTATACATGTTGAAAGTGTCATGTTTATCCTCCAGGTCTTCCATTTTCTTACACTTTTCCTTCATCCAGTTTTCTTTGGCGATGCGATTTTTTTGTTTTATTTCCTTTTGTCTCCTTTTGTATTCTTCTTGGTTTCTTTTATCTTGCCGCCTTTGCTCCATGAGGTGCAATATTTCGGATGTCATCCATTTCTGTTTCTTCGGTTTATCTTTTCTTGCTGTATGTTCTGTTATTAGCTTATTTGTTAGTTCCTTGAATGATTCCAAACTACATCCACGCTGTCGTCGGTTCTTATTTCCTCTATGCAATTGTTTAGGTCTTTCGCGAATACTTTTCTATTGCTTTCTGCCAGTTGAATTCATTGTATATAGTCTTCGTTTATGCAATCTGTACCATGTGTTTGTTACCACCATGTTGTGATCTTGGCAAAATTCGAAGAGTCTGTCACCTCGCTCATTACTTTCACCCAAGCCATATTCCCCCACCAAGTCCGATCTACGACCCTGACCTATCTTCGCGTTAAAGTCTCCCAGGACATAAGTATTTTTTCTGTTCTTAAGTGTTTTCATTATTGTGTTTAATTAACTATACAGATATTCAACTTCGTCGTCGTACCTTCTCTCTGCAGTCGGAGTATATATTTGGGGTATATTAATGTTAAAAGGGCTTGGGGACAAGTAGTAGTAATATTCTATCTTTTATGGGGACAAAGTTTAGTACGTATTTCGTTAGTTCTGCCGTCACAAAAATTCCCACCCATTCCTGTCATTTGGCTCGTCATCATTACCTCCAGAGTAATATAAGGTGTCATTTTCGTGTTTGCATGTTCCTGAGCCATCTTAGTTCACTTACATCCGTTATCCCGGATAATCTCCTGAACGAGATACTCAAGCTTCCCAGCTGCGTAGAGTGAACGGACATTCCACGTTTCGATTCTTAGTATGGACTTTGCTATTTTGAGCCGGCAGATTCCTCGCACCGCTTGCCCATCAAAGGGCTGCCTGGGACTAGGGGCCGTTGTGTCTGGTTTTCTCACCATAGCGATTTCCTGGGGAAAAAATTAAGCAATGTGAGTTCCTGTTGCCTTCACTGTTTTTATTTCAGCGGCTCCTACATGGAGTTCATACGCTGGTGCAGCCGCCCACGCTGGATTCAGATCTGTGCTGGGTTTGGTCAGCCCCGGATATTTCATTTTTCGGTGCCACGTATATCTATGAGGCGTTCTCCTATCCGCCACCTGGGGAGGCTCCCGATGGAGGACAAGCAACCCCACACGATTACCAGGTTATTATTGCTTAATTTATAGCTTCTATAGGCGCTCAAATTTGAGCTAAAAATTGTAAAAAACCGTATTTTTTCCTTAAAAAAAAATCATATTTTGAAAACTATCCTTTTCCACGGAAAACGGTAATCATTTTCGAATTCAGCGGGTCCGAAAGTATAAGTATGATATTTATATTGGTTTTCCAGTTTTACACAAAAAAATTCCGAAAAAAAAATAAAAACTGCAGACTCTTAAAAAAATTGCGATTCAAAAATATAACCAAATGCAGTTGGAAAATGCGGCTTAGACCATTCGATAGAGCAGAAATCTTCTCTATAAATCTTGAAATTACCAGTTTATTATTGCATAATGTATGGTTTCTATAGGCGTTCAAAGTTGAGCTAAAAATTGTAAAAAGCAGTACGATTAAAAAATCCTTTTTTGAAAACTAACCATTTGGACATGGGGTTACTGAAGGGATACTTGTCCTTATTAAAATTTCAATTGCTGACTTCAATATCATCCATGCAAAAACTAAATTTTGAAGTCAAAACAGCTTTAAAGACAGCTGCTCGTAAAGCATTTTTTCTCCGATTGACAGCAAATATTAATTTTGCAGACACATATCAATCAGCAAAGTATTACTTTTCCTGTCCAGGCAGCAAAGTAAGTACTTTGCTGCCTAGGCAGCAAAGTGATTAGTCTCCATGGGAATAAAACGTTTGACATAAGTTGTCAAACTATAATTAATATGGACATAAACATTTCCATAGCAACCAACCGTTCCAACAATTGCGATTTCTATCAAATTTTGTCTTTATTTATCACTACAGGAAAAATAAAAAGATTGTGGGAATTGTAATAATTTGCAAATATACAATATACATATATCGTTATAAACAATCGGAGAAAAAATTATATGTTCAACTCGGCAGCAAAGTAGATTGACTGCCTTAGCTGAATTCCTAGCCTCGCTACGCTCGGCTATGAACTATCAGCCGCGGCAGTCAATCTACTACTTTGCTGCCTAGTAAAACAAATAACTATTATCGATAACATCTTCGTATTTCCTATTCCATAAAACTTTCTATAGATTCCAAAGTATAAAATCAAATATATCTTTATGAAATACATTTTAGATTCAAATGCATAAAATAAAGAATTTTGTATGTATTTCATGCATTTTGTACTGGAAAAGAAAGAGTCGCTTTCAGATCAGTAGCGTCGTTTTCGAGTAAATAACCAGTTTAATAGTGTGCATTGATAAGCTTTAAATGTTTATTAAATAATTGCCAAAGATAATGCCCATCCAAGCCAATGGCAGTTGGCAGTGCTTATAATCATGGTTGTTCGTCACCAATCAGGACATCACTATGTTTTGGCAGCTTATTTCTACAGTAATTTAATCGTATTTATAACTAGTAATAATAAAATAATTACAATACTTTCAGATCAAATTCCTTCTTCACCACATTCGCTTGCTGCATTCAGTTTCAATTCTCAAATCGTATTTGTCATCTTCTTAAAAATTATTTTTGTTAAAATCCATTAAAGCGGCTTGTGTCGAAGCGAATAATCCTCTTGCAACAGTTTTAAAATTAATATACTCGTTTCTTCTCCACGGTGTGCTCAAAACGCTATAATAAAAATTACTGCTAGTAGAGATAGCATGTAAGTTCTGCATCCCCTGCCCCCTGGAGAGGGCCTTGTCAATACTTCTAACTACAAAATTTTAATCAGGTCTCTATTCAACTTTAGATAGTTCTGATGGAGTATTAGACAGGTGGGATACAGTATACTCATGAACAAAAAGGAGAGCTACTTCTGTAACCATTCTCCTATCCAACAAGTTTTAAAGGAATCATTTGAAGTAGTGAAATAAGCTTCATTATAAGAGTCTTTGGCTTCAAGCAACGCAATTACAAGCTTCTTACAGGAAGGTTGCCAGCCATTCAATAAAAAAACACAATTTAATTGAACTTAGGATTAGTTCTAGCACGCTCCACTGATAACAATTAATTAAGAATGACAAACGTCGCTATTGTTACACTTCTTGTTAAGTCCGGTGCATTCCCCGTTTCAGTTGACGAATAGTATAGCGAAATTTCTCAACTCCCCGAAATGGTATGGCAGCGTTAGTGTAATTATCTCAAATTCATTCGACCTGTCCGGGTGAAAGCAACTCGCAGTAATTCACGAGCATGCACCAACTAACAATGTACCATCATTCATTTCTGGATAGTGTTGAAATACAATATGTCCGTTGTCCATTTTGGTCACAGTTGCCGTAAATTTAACGACCAACTGTAAATCGAACAATTATTTATAGGAGCAAGTGCTTTTCTGCCACACTTGGCAATTATCCGAATTTAAATGTGGGTATAATTCGAAAGGAATACGTTTTCTACGTGCGATCAACTAAAAATTATTGTATAAATGTACTTACACCTTACGGTTTTGTTATGAAATAAAATGAACTAGCGCTAGATATTTCTCTGGAAGCCTTAGTCCCCCAAAGATTTGTCGAAACAAAGTCGTTTATTTTCAGGCATATTTCATTGAATAAATCAAAGTGGCCGGACGGTCAGACTGATGTGGGTACGATTTGGGAGCTTAGGGATGAGAAATATGCTTATGACATATTTTGACTAACATATCCTTTTGACCACAACAGCTGGAGAATACATTAGTATTATAACGGCCATAAATATTTCAATCCCTAAATATTTGCTTACTCGTACAAGCAGAAATAATTGCTTTTTATCGCCGTTAATTAAAGTAACATTTTTCTATTAACTGTTGCAGATAAACAAAAATATGGCTTTATATAATCGGTTTAAAACGACGTCAAGTCTCGATTTTTTAATAACGACCTTTACTAATAACTATTGAGAGCATTGTAATGAAACATAATTATTGGGGAAACACCTCAACAAGTATAGTAACTTGCCGATTTTCACCGTATGGTTTGGTGATAACACCTTGTATGATTGAGCCATAATTAAAATCCGAATAGATTCCATTATATGAAACAATCGCTGGAAAGCAAGTTGTCACTATTCCTCAAGCAAAACGATTTTAATCGTTTAAATTTAATATATTTTTGTCTCCGTCAATGTTAGGTGAATAAAGGGAGAACATTTTTCTACCCTCTCAAATGCGTTAATGAAATTGCCAACGCAGTTCCCGCTTTTGTTTCCACTTCTGCAGAAATTAGATTTTAGTGCCTTACAAGTTTGGCACCAAAAACATCAGCCTTTGTGACGCCAAGATATTTCGTTAGTTTTCTCATA
The DNA here is from genome assembly GCA_016904865.1 of Pissodes strobi. Taxonomy (NCBI): domain Eukaryota; kingdom Metazoa; phylum Arthropoda; class Insecta; order Coleoptera; family Curculionidae; genus Pissodes; species Pissodes strobi. The sequence continues at coordinate 475,897 of MU182740.1, forward strand.
ATTTAAGTTCAATAGGTCGAAGAAGTGCAGTACAATCTTTCCCCCATAACACATATATCTCATGACGTAGCTCTGTTCGCGCCAAGATATTGGTCCATTTTCTCAATTTTTTGCACATATATTTAGAAAATATCTCGTGTACCCTGATCCTCTTTTCCAAATTTAGATTTTAGGGACTCTTTTGGGCGTTTTTGCGCATTTGCCCAAGACAGAAACGCGGTAGCGTCTCTCCTGTTGTTCGTGCCGATTGAAGAAAGGAAAATGGAAGACAATGACACTACTTTTGAATATGTATATAACTCATGGCTAAACAGTGTTTTTATACTCGTGTGCACACGTCGTAAAAACCCCTCTTTAGCCACTTGCTATATAAAATACTATGTTCGGAACGATCACACAATTTTTAGGGTCGGTAGAGATAGTTTGTAAGTTCTGCATCCACTTGCCTCTGGCTGATACCGTCAGACAGTTCTGATAATGATTTAAACAGGTATGACGCAGGTGTGTATACAGGACTGATACGGCTTTTGTCAGGCCTGATACTGCTCTAAAGAGATCTAATACAGATTTAGATATATTTTAGACAACGCCACATTTTCTTATTCTACTCTTGTTTATGAGCTCATTAAAATTTGATAAAACGCTAAGCTCATATTATGGAGGGTATGAACATTTGTTTGACTCTAACTCATTTCAAAACAGTGTTTTTATGCTCGTGTGCACACTTCTCAAAAACATCTATTTTTAGCCACTTGTTATATAAAATACTCTTTTCGGGAAGATCAAACAAATTTTAGTGTCAATAGAGATAGTTTGTAACTTATCCATCCACTTGCCTCCGGGTGATACTTTCAGGGGTTTCTGATAATGATTTAAACAGGTGTGATGCATTTGTGTATACAGCTTTAGACAGGACTGATACAGCTTTGACCATGCTTGATACTGCTTTAAAGAGATCTGCTATAACTAAAAGGTATTTAATTATTTTAATTAATTAGTTGGGCGCTACTTTGTAACTAATTAGTGTTGCCCACTTTGTGATGAATTTCTAGCTCAGTCGTACTTATAACTTATTATTTGGCTGATTCACCAATTTGTAAGAATAGAGCAGAAGTTAATTTATTTAGTTTATTTCAAGGCGTGGATTGAACGATTTCCTTTGGTGATTTAAAATTTATATGGCGCCACTTACGATAAATCAAAAAAGGTAAATTAAAAACAACTATATATTAACTATACGTTTAAATTACAATTTATGGTACCATGTGCACTGCAGTTATGAACATAAGATGAAAATTGACTTAAAATTAGATTACAAATGCAATCAAATACAATAATTGATTACTGAGAATTTAGTTAGCAAAAATGGTAAAAATGAGAATTGACTTAAAATTAGATTATAAATGCAATCAAATGCAATTGATCACTGAGAATTTGATTTACCAAAATGATGAAATTGAAATTAGCTTTGGTGTTTGACAAATTTAAGATAAATAAAATCTAGGTCTTTGCAATTCTTTCATATAAGCAACGCGTTACCTACGTTCCCAACTGTTCTTGCATTATCCGCAAACCACGTGATCGTTTGGGACCTCCTCTGGAAACTTCAACTGCCTGTACCTCAGCTTCCTAGCTATAGGTGTGTCCAGGGCTTACCAGTCATTCCAGGAATGGTTCCCAGTTGTCTGCACGTGCCTGCTATCGGATCGACTGTCACCACAATGATCTGCGTGACTGTTGTCTTGTAGGAACGTTGAGCGTTTACATGAAAAAAAGAATTGGATGTCTTAGACCGGTGTACACTGCTAATTATAATTATACAAAAGAGTATCCTATGGACCTCAGTCTGATATACAAGGTTTTAACCAACAACTTGAAAATTCACTGGTTACATAATCAGAACTTAAATTACAATTTAAGTTTAGCAAAAATTATAGATAATTATGATTAAATGACACTATGAATAATTACTGCTACTGAAGGTATTTCTTTTCCTTAATTAGAGATATGAAATTCAAAGAAAATAATGATTGAAATTAGAAATTTAAAAGAAAATTATGGAACTTGTCCAACAGTGGCTCTCGGCAACTTCAAATAGAAAATCACTAGACTTTAATTAAAAAAAAAGGAAGAACGAGGTATAACCTCTCTTAAACAAGTCTAATGACTCCAAATAAGTACCTAATTTATTAAGATGGCCCTTGGCACATAAACAATAATTGGACGTAAATTACGTCTCAATTAATCAAAGATAAAGATAAGATAATTACTATCTCGCTTTGAGATAGGAACTATGTTTATAGATAAAGAAAAAATAAACCAGGTAATTTTACACGTGCTTAACCTCTTTAATAAGCAAATCAATACAGATACATCATGGATCAAACGTTGACACGATAAGCAATAATAATTATAGTTTAAAGCAACAAATAATCTGAAAAAGTAATGAAATAAGTCTGAAAATTTATTATAACTAACAACATTGCTACGAAAAACCCAGAGAAATTCTACTACAAATTCAATTTACTACCTTCTACAGGAAAAGATAAAATCTGCTCTGCGAATTCTCCCAACAATATCGTCAAATCTAAACGAAAATATCTAAATAATGTGTGTGACCGTTTAAAACGATGAAATAATTCCGCTCTCGACAAATTTGGATTAAACCATTATCAAATTACACGAATTTGACCTATAAGAAACGCAACTATTCACCAAAAATATCGGTATTTAACCTTAAGGTCACCAAAAAAATTCAGAATTGTTGAAATCTCAATTACTTAAAAATGCAATACAAAAGCCAAATATATCTAACTGAATTGGAAACAATTTTTAATTATATATTTAAAGTATGAAAGGATTATTGAAAAATATGCAGAATGAATAAGATATTTTTAGATCAAAAATTATTAGGACTCACCATGCCGACGTTCTAACACAAAATGAGACGGAATTTTTCAAAACTGTATATATTCTACCCATTTAAAATTCAACGTTTTTTTTTCATTGGCCAGTTCAAAACACGTGACAACCGTTGTAAGAAACACGGCGTCAAGCTAAGGAAGCATTCAAGCATTGCCTATCAATATACTAAACATTAAACTGCCTATCAATATACTAAATACTGAAAACCATTGACAAATAGGTAGAATAAATGGAGCGGAATAGACAAATATTTCATAACATTATATTTAACATATATTCCGTTACACTGCTACAGCTTGAGATATCTTTTAGGCAACGATACATCTTCCTACTCTACTCTGACTTATAGGCTCATTAAAATTTGGTAAAAGGCGAAGTTCATATTATGAAGGGTATGAAAATTATTTTGACTATAACTCATGGCTAAACAGTGTATTTATACTCATGTGCACACATCGCAAAAACACCTCTTTAGCCACTTGTAATCTAAAATACTATGTTCGGAACGATCACACAATTTTTAGGGTCAGTAGAGATAGTTTGTCAGTTCTGCATCCACTTGCCTCCGGCTGGTAGCTTCTGCCAATTCTGGTAATGATTTAAACAGGTGTGTATACAGCTTTAGAGAGGACTGATACAGCTTTAATCAGATCTGATACTGCTTTAAAGAGATCTAATACAGCTTTAGATATCTTTTAGATAACGACACATTTTCCTACTTTACTCTGGCTTATGGGCTCATTCAAATTTGGTAAATAGCTAAGCTCATATGGAGGGTATGAAAATTACTTTGACTGTAATTCATGGCTAAACAGTGTTTTTATACTCGTGGGCACAATTCTTAATAACATTATATAAAATACTATTTTTGTCATACGCTCCCAAAAATAGCTATTTTACGAACTCATTTGAGTCCGTAAAATGCTTCTTTTTAGGCCTAGTCCCTAAAAGTCGTCATGGCAAC
>MU182741.1:0-76447 GCA_016904865.1 Pissodes strobi
GTACAAATAAATGTCATAAATAATTACATAAAACACAAGATTAAAATAATTGCACTATTGCACAACATAGTACAGCGGTATTGGGAAGTGGTGGTGAAAATGATGTTATGTGCTATTAGCGGAAAATGTACAGAAATGTCTGCGGATTTGTGGAATTGTGGTATTAAAGATATCAAAGTCTTTGTTATGATTATTATGAGTTCTGCACATAACATGGAGTGGTGAAAAATTAAGTTTGTTTGTTCGAGCCCTTGGCAGAGAAAAGGTCAAATTTTGTCGTGATGATAAGCGAGGGACTAGAAAACCAATTTTGTTTAATATATCAGAACAGTCGATCTGGTTATGTAGTAACTTAAACAGAAACACCTGAGAAAAATAACTTCTCCTGCGGGACAAGGACTGCATATCAAACATTTCCAGTAAAATCTCTTCCGGGTATCCCTGAGGAGGATATATGCCATGAGTTTTCAGGTATAGTAGTTTCAGGAATCTACGCTGAACTCTTTCGAGATCATCAACATGTGTATTATACTCAGGTGACCAAACTACAGAAGCATATTCTAATTTCGACCTGACAAAAGCGAAAAATAGTGTTTTAAGAGTATGGATGTTTCGAAATTCACGGCTCAACCTGGCAATAAATCCAAAGGTCTTGGTTGTTTCTGAAATTATAGATTCATAGTGTTTTGTGAATGATAACTTATTGTCAAAAGTGATGCCCAGATCACAAAAAGAATCAGGTCTATTTAAAATTGTTTGATTTATTGAGTAGTTGTACAGAAATTGATTTGTTTTTAAGGTGAACGATAACACCTCACACTTGTTGATGTTCAGAGAAAGTTTGTTTAGGGTACACCATTCGATCAAGGTATCTAAGTCTCTTTGGAGTTTTATACAGTCCTCAATCGAGTTTATGCGTAAGAGAAGTTTGAGATCATCTGCATACAGGAGTACCATTGCTTTAAGTTTAAGACATACATCGTTTATGAAGATATCAAATAACAGTGGCCCAAGCACCGATCCTTGAGGCACTCCCGAGGATGAGGCATACTTATTGGATGTAGTTCCATTCACAGAAACGTATTGAGTTCGGTTAGAGAGCCATGATTTTAAAAGTTTTAAAACACTGTTGGCAAAACCAAAAAGTTCAAGTTTAGTTATTAGAATTTGGTGATCTAATTTGTCAAACGCTTTAGATAGATCAGTGTATATGATATCTAATTGAGAAGAGCTATCTAGCGCTTCTGCAATAGTTTGGGTGGTTATCACGAGGTTAGTTGTTGTAGAGCGCCCCTTTAGAAAACCATGCTGTAGCGGGGAAATTCTATTTTTTACAAGTTGGAAAATTCTTTTGTGGACAAGAATTTCAAGGCATTTTAGGAAATTGTTTACGATTGTGATGGGCCTGTAATTAGTGATATCTGTTTTGTCAGATTTTTTGTAAATCGGGCTGACCTTGGAGCATTTCCAGACACTAGGAATGGATTGAGTGGATAGACAGAGATTATAGAGATATGTGAGAGGTTTGGCGAGCACATGGGAACAATCTCTTAGTAGGAATGATGGTAAAAGATCAGGACCACTTGTCATTTTGTTCTTTGCGGTTTTTAAGGTTTCAATGACTTCATTCTCAGAAAAGATTGGATATCGATGATTGGATATGTAATTTTTGAATTATCTGTGGGCATGCTTGTTAAATCACATTGAGGATTAAATGACTTATGGAAAAAGTCTGCAAATGCGTTAACAATTTGAGATGTATTAGTTACTTGAGTGTCATTGTAAACCATGGTGTCTGGTATTCGCGCAAATGATGACCGTTTTGAATTAATGTAAGTCCACAGATTGCTAGGGTCCTCGTTAATTTGTTGCTCTGTATGATCGATGTATTGTTTATGTGCAGTGTTAATATCTCTTTTTATTTTGGCCCGAAGAGTTGTGAATTCATGTTATGTTACTGTATCCTTTTTCCTTTGATACCTTATGTGAAGCTTATTTTTCAGTCGAATATTCTCTTTAATTTCATTGGTGTACCAGGGTGGATATTTAATCTTTGCTTTTGGAGTATATTTCGGTACCCAGTTGTTAATGATTGAGTAGAGGCGATCATAGCAAGCAGTGCATGCAGTATTTATGTCTGTGAGATTGAAAAGAGCCGACCAGCCAGTGTGTAATAAATCATGATATAGAGCATTGAAATTTGCTTTTTTAAAGTTATAAATTGGAATATTGTTGGCTTCACTACTGTTGCTAGCCATTTGGTTATTTCTTTTGTAGCGTATATTAATAAGCAGTGGGGGGTGATGAGGCACTTCATTACCAATTAGGTCGATCGCCCTATGAACATAGCATTGAGACCCATTATATAAGACAAGATCCAGTAATCGTTTGTTTTGATTTCTTATATTGTTGAACTGGTTAAGTTCGAAAGTATTGAATATGTTAGTGAGGGTGGTTATTTTGCTGTTAAGACATGAGTTGTCATCAAGAAAGTTCGCATATTCTGTCACATTAAAATCTCCTAGAATTAAAATATCCTTGCCACAAAGGAATTTTTGAGAGATAAAGAAATCATACACCGATTCAAGGTCCTCCGAAGAGCAAGGTGATGGTATGTACACCACAAATATATATAGATACTTGTTTAAAAATGATAATTTGGCTCCTACAATGTCAATGTGTTGAGGTACGAGTGGTTGACTATTGTTTAAATTTAAAGGGAATGATGTTATATTACGATTAATCGCCAAGAGGACACCTCCCCCCCTCTGCATACCAGTGGCAAGCTGATCACGATCACTTCTGAAAACCTCAAAAAAATTAGTAGGCATAAACTCATTTGTTGATACAGAGGGGTCGAGCCAAGTTTCAGTAATAGCCAGAATGTCATAGTCACTTTGTGTTGATGAGTGAAGAATATCTATTAACTTTGTTCATATGCCTCCAGTATTTTGATAGTAAATGTCCATCTTGTGGTGTTTTGGGAAGTGAAAAGAGTCATTAGTGTAAATTAATTGAGGATAAGTATCCTTACAACATAATGTATTAGGAGTTGGAGCAGGAGTGGTAGGGGACAATTCGACATTACTAGTACCAACAGTATGATTATTTCTAAGACTATTTAACTTATGATCTACCTGGCTATTTTCAACAAATTTAGTTTCTTCTATACTCGCCTTCTGTGGAATTGTCGGCTTCTCTGAAAATTTGATTCATTTGTCCAGCGCATTTCAGGATTTCTATTTAAAAATGAAGCAGGTTTATTTTTTGGAGTGTACTTTGCCACATAACAACCGTCAGGCTAGAAGTCTGATGACATATACTTCTCTACACTGTTCTCGGGGACTCCCAACTTAAAAGCAGCACTCCTGGGATGGTCAAATCTGGAAGGTAATTTTTCACATCTGTACAGATGACTGAATCTCGGATCTAATTCCTTTAGTATATCCTCTGGTTTTGTTTCTATTTCTAGATTGGATAGATAAATCCACTATAGTTTAGCCAGTCTTTCACCTATGTTCGAATTCGCCACTCTGATATTTGAGCGATCAGGCCCGGTACAAATTATTCCAATTTTTGTATTATCGGTTTGATCCCTGTTTAGATGGACATTATTTTTATTGTTCAAATTTTGATTTTCTTGAACACAATACTCTGGCTTTTCTTCTAGAAGCCAACATATCTTCAAAAAACTTTAACTTGGAATTTATTTGCTCTATCTTTGACTCAAACTCTGATCTTGTCTTTTGTAGATCAATGCTTCCCAATTGAATCTCTCCAGAGTTCTCCAAACGATTTGACATGATTCCTTCTAGTGGTCTGTTGCAATATAGTTTAATCATTTCGACATTAGTATCCTTTAGATTATTTACATCGCTTATAATTTTGTCAATTTTTTTCCAGGAATCGCGATTTTTATTTGATTCTTCCTTTTTATTTATGTCTGACCTTAGTGTGTTTAAATTTAGTTTTATATTTGCAATCTCCTGTTTTATTTCAGTACAGGTAGCAGACTGGTTAGTTTGAAGTTTAGTGCTAATGTTGGCAAACTCATTTGATATGAAACCATGAAAATGGTCTTTTAGGGTAGAGGATTGGTTCTCTGACATCGGCATCATTAGATTCTTCACTTTGGTGCCCTTTTACAGAGGTCACACATTCACTGCAAGCATACAGCATAACTCTTGATTTCATCTGGGTCACCTGAGCCTTCGATGTAGTAAACTTGGAGCAGGGAAGACAATGAATGCCTTTACAAAAATCACAAATTATTCTGTACTTTACTTCCTTTTCAGTTAGTTGGATCTCACACTTTGAGCAGGACATATTGGATTTACTGATTTATGTATGTGATACACACTGTATGTATATGCAAACTTAATTTAAATTAAAAATTACTGTGTTTTCTATGTGAAGCGCACTATAGATTTGTTTTTGCTGGTGATAAATTTGCTTTTAAATTTTTTGTTCCACTATGAATAGTATTTGCTTTAGTGCCAACATCAAAACCAAGGGCCACCAATCCGTATTTCCCGCTAAAATGGAGCACCAAAAATTGACTAGGACAACCTGAAGCACATACAGATCGTGTCAGGAAATTTTCACTATTTATTTCTCACTAGTATCACAGAAAATGAACAAAAACCAAGACAGACAGAAAAACACATGTGTCAGAGGATAAAATATACGTTTTATTGTCCAGGCCACAGCTATTTTTACTTTTGGCACGCTGGATCACCCCTATAGCCTCTTGAGGTTCAACTGGCCTCCACACAAAGCTGTTGGGAATCCGTCTCAATGGCAGAGTAAAAACGACTTGCTCCAGCCATGAGACAATCCTCGGCAACAGTTGAAAAATATCTACCAAATGCGCATGCAACCTGTCCACTATTCACAAGCATGCAGAGATTAATAGACCTGCCCAAATCTTGGTTTACTATATTCCACACAGTTTTTCACTTGTTTCCGCTATTAGCTCTCACATTACCAAAGTACATACTTTTACATCTGTTAATGAGCTCATTGTATTGTTTTTTTACAGTTCAAGAAGTCTCCAATCACAAACTTGTTTGGATAACCAGACTAAATCCTTTAGCTGTCTACTGCTAGTCACAACCTCTGGGCTCAACCACTTATTATTAATTTGTTTAATTTTTTCGGATGCATTTGTTTTTAAAAGACAGTTTGCTTCAATGGCCCATATCAAAATTTCAAAAAAACTCAGCATATGCAGTTTCCACATTAAAACTGGCTTCATATACAGGATCAAAGCTTACATTTAGTAAAAATGACCTCAACATATTTAAATTAAATTCAGACAAAGACAGAAACAACTCTAGACACACTCTCACCTGCATCATAAACATGCAGCTTAGCCAAGTGATCACCCAAGTTAACCTGAACAATCCTTGTTCACTCATTAATAATTACATTTCTGTTTGCAACAATATAATCCAATTTAAACACGGTCAATGATTTGTTTTTATTCAATTGAATTCTGGTAGGTTTGTCAGATTAAAGCTATGAAACAGATCAAATAGACTCTTATTCCTACCTCTACATGGAGTTCAATGGATAAGTTTTTGCAATTAATAACCTTTGGTGCCCTCTTTAATATAAATGGCTGAACCTCCACGAATAAATGCACTCCTACAGAAGGCAGTAGCCACCCTATACCCATGAAACCCTGACAAATTTATAAATTCCTCTTTACACCAGTGCTCTGTTATACATATTACCGTGGGTTTCTGTTCAATTACCAGTAATTCAAGATTGGAGATTCCTTGAACGGTTACACATAATAAGCCAAAAGGTATTCCTTTCTTCACGTTTGAGTAATGGGGACCAACTATGTCATTTGTCTCTACTCCTGATCTGATGTAAACTTAATATCTCCTGTTGCTCCATTGGCGCCTCGGAAAATTTGCTCTGTCACCATTAAATCCGTTATTTTGATATTTCCTCTGATTATGATTAAATCTGAAGTCAATTCAATATTGACTGGCCAGTTGTTGGAATTCAAAACAGTATTTGATGACTCCGGTGATACTGCAATCTTAAAGCTTGCTGAATAACTCTTTTGTCTATTATCTAGTTTCTCACAAGCCAAAATCTTTATTGCAAAGCTCCTCAAGTGCAACTCCATTTGCTCAACAGTTGTTTCAGGCTTGGGATTTCCAACGAAAAACCAGGATCGTTCTTCAGCTGCCTCGAGACCAGATATCTGGTCAGGTTAGGTGCCTCTACAGATTTAAGTGGTTTAACAGGCTCAATAATACCCTGCATGGCTGATGAAACAGCATTCCGGACCTGACTCCTAGTCACGCTTGGCATATTTATGGGAGTTGTGGTAGCGGTATTTGCAACAGATGACTGGTTAGCATTGGAGTTGCTTGCCATTCTATTGCGAGTTTGACTGTGGTGGTTACTACTACTGTCTTGTTTAGGTTTATTGTTTGTTGCTCTCACCACAGTCCTGACTTGGTCTGACAGTGGAAGGCGAAGATGAAGGTGACATAATAAACTAGAATTGGAATTGGACTCCTGTCCACTCATTAATATGTCGCCAGAGACCAATTGCATCAAAACCTTAACAAGCTCTTTGTTTGATTGGTAGATGTTCAGTGTTCCAGATTCTACATTCTCTCCCAATTTTTTTTCTCAAACTTGACAAGTGACTCACGCACAATGGATTGCACAGTGTCAATTGGGATCCGGTCCAGGCCTTTAGGGTCTTGCTCTTGACTTGCTTTGTTGGCCTGATTCTCTAAGCACTCCTTACATCAGACTAACACCATCTTTTTTTTTGGCCAGAGCGCAGCGAATTTCTTGAGCCGATATTCCACTACAAGACTTGCTGGAAATGCGATTACATCTGTTGCAATGAAAGCCAAATAGCAGATTTTTATGCTCCTTAAAATAGCAAGTTACCTCACATGTATCACAAATAAACTCAACCAATTCCTTTTGTTGACTACCCATTATTGGCAATGTTGTGTTGCTTTCCGGAAAAACTACCCGTCTAAAGGTGCGTACAGACCTGACGAGACGCGCGCGCGACACGCACGCGACGCCCCTGCTACGCGTACGCGACGAGCACGGTTTTCTCGCGCGCCTGCTGTGAGCCATGAAGAAAGACGCGCGCGCCACGTATTAGTTCTAATTGCACTTCTTCACTGATATCTCGCGCGCTCGCTGCGCGCCTACTAGTACCCGTCCACACTGCGCCTCGCTCTTTCTTTGATCTGCCGTCGAGAAACCGACAGCAGACGGATAGTGACGCGCCCCGCACACGCGGCGCTAGCGCCGCGTGCGCGCCTTGTCAACATCTACGAAGTTTGGACTGTCGCGTGCGTGTCGCGTCAGGTCTGTACGCACCATTACCGTACCGACAACGGTTCGAATAAAATAAAAGACCAAAACTGATTTTGAACCTTCTAATGGTAAACAGACTTATTATATGACATTTTTTTTACCTTACGTCAAACCACCTTTTTTTGTAACAAATTTGCTGTAGGTGTTTAATTATTGACAGAGGTGGAGGGCGTACACGGCATAAGCTGCAGAATATATTTTAAGGTCCTTTCGCGTAAAAAGTATATATTAGGATTAAAACATTTGATGGCTTTAACATTCTCCCACCTGAGTAACGATAACATAAGTGAGTGACTCACAAAAACAAAGTAAGACATCCTAGTTTACTTAGCATAAAACCATTATTGCGTCAAAGCGCCATCAAATCTAAAACTACCTTAAATTAAACAAGACAAAAATACCCGTTACAAATATTTCCTCGGCACTCTACTTTCTCGTCCACTACGCGTCACCCGAGAACTAGGCAAGGGTACTCTGTCTATTATGACTCCCAATCCCTCATCCGCGTTTTTGGCTAGTTCCGGGCCAGAATGGAGATCCTTTGCACTGGCATCTAGTTCATCTAGACATACCATGCTCATTGCTCTGCACATCAGATTGTTCCGAGTTACATTCTAGGGGATACAAGCGCTGAACAGGCCTCAACAAAGACCCTTTGTGAGTGTTAATTCTAACAAGACGGATTTGTCCATCTTTGCCTGGAATTACCTCAACAACACGTCCCAAAGGCCACTGGAGACGTTTGTCATTATCATTTCCCGCAAGCATCACTTCGCCTATAGAAATTTGCCTGCCAGGCTTATTAGGATTCCAGGACTTTAACTGTCCCAAATACTCCGTGCGAAATCTCTGTCTCAGATCGTTTCGCAGTTTCTGTAGGTTTTGAATCTTTTTACACAAAGATGTTGTGTCAACAATGTCACAATCAAGGACACCAGCGCCAACTTGTTCTCTCAAGAACATCATAGGTGTCAGTGGCGTAAGTTCATCAGCATCATTAGAAACATAAGTGAGTGGTCGCAAGTTTATGATCGCTTCACAATCGCACAGAATCGTAACTAAGGCTTCATAGGACACACAGGCCCGATCTAAAACTTTGCGTAAGATTTGCTTTAAAACGCCCACTAGTCTTTCCCAAAAACCGCCCTACCAGCTAGAGGTAGGGGGGTTAAAACGCGACGAAATGCGATCGATACTACAAACGGTGGTTATCTTTTCCCCAGTCCAGTCTATTAAACACATTCTCGGTACCGACAAAATTTGTACCATTGTCCCTATAGATAGTCTTTGACCGACCGCGACGCGCTATAAATCGTCTAAGCGCTTGCATAAAACTCGCGGTTGATAATCCCGTGCACAATTCTAAATGTACGGCACAGTAAACGGCACATGTAAAAAGGCACACCCATACTTTTTCCCCATTTTTAAGAAACAGAGGCCCCGCAAAATCTACCCCCGTTATCTCGAATGTAGCAGCATCGCGTACTCGGTTCAATGGAAGGGGAGGTAAACTTACCACAAATGCTTTACTTTTTTGTCGCTTACAAACGACACAACTTGAAATAGCCGATTTGATAGCTCGTCGCCCTCCAAGAATCCAATAGTTTTCGCGTATAATACCCATTTGTCCTTGTGTACCCACATGCAAAGATTTGACATGCTGCTCAAAAATAAGCCTAACCACCAGAAAATGCTTCGCCGGCAGAACTACAGGAAACCGGAATTGCTCAGCATCTTTTCGATTACTGATTCTCGTGCGTAAACGAATTAAGCCTCGTTTGTCTTTAAAAGGACTTAAATTACATAAGCGAAGGTCATTTTCACCTTTAAAACACTCCTGTTGTATCAACTTTAAAATATGAACCTCCGCTTTCCCGAGTTCTTCTACAGAAAGCTCCCCTTGCAACCTTGATGGCGGATTTCTAATATTATGCAGGAACCTGAAAAGCCACCCAACCATGGTGAACTGGGAGAAATATGAAAAATGCCAATCTTCCAAAGAAAAACCGGAATTAATAAGCGTAATAACAGATTTCTTCTTTTCCTTTTGAATCTCTTCCTCATCGCATACAAAATCAACTTGCGGCCACAACTTTGGCTCTTCATACAACCAACTCGGACCCTCCCACCATCTGGACTTACTCAACTGTTTCGGGGAACAACCGCGGGAAGGAAGGTCCGCAGGGTTCCAAACTCCAGGGACAAAATGCCAATCTTTACTAGACGTATGAGTCACAATTTCCTTCACCCGGTTACACACAAATGTCCCCCAATTTTCCCTACGACCAACTCAAAACGGTAGAAGAGTCACTCCAAAAATAAAACTGTACCTCCTGATCAAAATCATGTTGTTCCAATCAGAGCAGCTAAAAGTTCCAAACGCGATATAGATATCTTTTTCAAGGGGGCTATCCTAGACTTAGCTGCCAGTAAACGAATAAAAATCTTTCCCTCGAAGACTCCTCCTTTAAAAAATATAACTGCAGCATTACTCGCATCGCAAAAAACATGAAGACTCCCGCTGTTAAAATCGTCTCTGTGAATCCACCGAGGTATCCTAATCTCTGGCAAAAAATATAACTCATTCAACCAACGACGAAACTCATTTTCTATCTCGGAATCCACTGGGGCATCGCAAGGTAACTTTTTCTCCCATGTTTTTTGGAGTAGCAGCTTTGGCAACAAGGTAGCTGGTGCTGTGAAACCTATTGGATCGAATATCCTTTGTGCAAATGAAAGCATTACTCTCTTACTTGTGGGCCTGTCCACAAGCTCATTCACGCCTTTCAAACATGCTTCATTAACCCTCAAAGTATCCTCACATGTATCCCACATCATTCCCAGAACCGCAGTAAGAGGTAGAGTATCAGAAGTATCACACACCTGACCCGAAAACTCCCACCCTCTTAAGTCAAACTTTGCTTCATTCATAAGAACAGTTGACTCTTTAATGAACACTTGTAGTCTGTCGTCGTTCGATACACTTGTGACACAATTGTAGCAGCAAAATGCTCTCCTCACTATATGATGTATTCATACTAGCACATTTCTTTAATGACTCTAAAAGATGATATTCAATGGTTGCCCCTAACAAAAACGGACTACTGCTTACACCAAATACCACACGCCTGTGTTGAAAAATCTTTTCCCGACCTTCGAGATCAACTCATAAAAAACGCAAAAAGTTTCTGTCAGTCTCGTTGAGACTGATTTGCAGAAATGCCTTCCGAATGTCTGACACTACACCCAATTTGTTTAACCTAAACCTCATCAAAATATTCGGAATTAACTCTATGATGTTAGGACCCTTATCCAGACATTGGTTGAGTGAAGGCTTATCCTTGTCTTTCGCAGACGCATCAAAAACAGGTCTGATCCTGGTCGTACTGCCCTCCTTAACGACCGGTCGATGCGGCAAATAGTGGACATCCACCATTGCAGGTATCTCCTCAGGTACTTCCTCGATTATATTTTCAGTCAACCACTCCTGGAAAACTTGATCATACTCTTTCATTAGACCATTTCTCTTCAAATTGCAAACCGTATTCTGTAACCTAATTTTAGCAACATCAAGCTGGGAAGGGGAGGATGACCCTCCAGCCACGGTAACCGAACCTCATACCTTCCCTCATTATTAACAACTATTGTCTCTAAGAAAACAGTTTTAGTTGCCAAGGCTACATCTTTCTGGGATTTCTTTTCGACTGGATCTTTGATGCCCAAAATGTCGATTTCCCACAGCTTAAACAACGACGCATCTTTGCAGAAAAGGGCTATGTCTACCATTGTGGTACTGCAGGGCTTCGACAGAGGAATTTTACCCATCAAAGTCCAACCCAAAAACGTCTCAACGGCCACAAGCCCGCAAGACAGTACATGCCTTCTGCCTGTATATAAAACACCAGCTATATCGGAACCTATTAAAATATCAATTTTTCCACTTTCACTTGTACCGATAGACTGGTCAGCCAATTTAACCCCAATCGCATTCAGCTCCTTGACCCAATCACCATAAAACACTGGTGGAATGTCCGCACAGATGACTGGCTGAGCCAAAACCTCTACGGATAAACTAAAATTGCCATTACGTATTTTGATGTCATAGCATTCATGATGTTGTTCAGACAATGAACCCCCAAGAGACAATCTTCTCACGACGCTTAGACACGAGACCCAAAAAACTTGCCGTAGATTGCAAAATATAAGACTTTTGTGAACCAGTGTCAATCAAAGAACACGACTACCCCTAACACCTTCTAACCGTATTCTCACAGTTTGCATAAAAACGTGGCTACTCGCTCGATTAACACTTACTAATTCGTTGGAAACTAAATTATCGTCCAATTTGGTCGGACTTGGTTCTTTCTGCCGTATGTTTGCCGGCAAACTTGGACACATCAAGGGAAAATGTGACTTGCCACAGATAAAGCATTTCATACGTGCCCTACATAATCTGGCTTGATGTATCTTTAAGCAGCAAAAACAAGCTTTATTATCACTTAAAATCGATTTTTTCTTGTCTAGGGAAAACTTTTGGGCTTTAAAACAATCAGCAGCTCCGTGAGCCTTATCACAAAAAGCGCATTTTAAACAAACAACTGTGGGTACCCCCTGTTCTAAAGGTTCAAATTTACGCCTAGTTACTCTACCCTCGCGCCCAGACTCCCTTTGCCCGACTAATGGCTTCAAACCGAAACCCTCCGAAGCAAATTTTATGCGCTGATCATTTTCTACCTCATTTTGCAAAAAAGACATAAGGCCATTTAACTTCTCTTCCATTGTTGGATGTACAGAACCCCCCAAGCTATTTTGCAACGATCTAAATTCAGAACTATTTGGCGAACGCTGCCAAACTCGTAGCAAATCTTCCGGTAAACATGATTCTATCAGGGGAAAAAGCATAGCTGCGCATTTTTCTGATGTTATACCTAGAGTCTCTAAAGCACGCAACTGTGTCTCTAACCTATCATAAAGCGTTGAAAGATCCAACTTATTTGGGGAAATTGCATTATTTAAAATTAATTTAAGAAGCTCACGAATATATACTTCAATTTGCAAGTCTTCCCGTCCGAAGCGAGAAGTTAAACAGTCTACTATCGGTCGATAGTTTTTACCAATGGCTGGAAAACTTTCCACCAGCTGCCGAGCACGACTTCCTGAAACAGTCGCCTGAATTAAATAATCTATCTTGTCCTCAGGGTCAATGTCCGTATCATCGTGCACTTTTTGGGTCCATAACACTTTAGCGTCACGCAAATTAAGAAGTTTTTGGTAAAAATAAGAACATTTTCTATGTTAGAGAGAGTGATTCTTTATAAAAAAGTGCGGACGAAGGATCTCTTTTATTAAAAAATAGTAACATTTCTAACCAAAAAAATATGAAATTTCCGGAACACACATCTACCTATACCAAATTTTCGACCTTCGGACCTGCGCATTTGGCAGCAGCCCAGTGTTGTTCTAATATTTCGTTCTTCGCTCGCTCCGGGGGCCCAACCAGACAAAAATAACCCAAATTAACCTTGAAGATAACGTAGAAAAGGGTAAATTTTTACTTAGCGCCCTTTTCGAATTTTGCAATTTATTTTCGTGTAACGTGTATTAGACAGTGTTAGAAACCTAAGCTAACCCAAATTTACCAACACTAACCCAAAGTAGCCAAAACCAACCCAAGCTAACCAAAGCCAACCCAAACAAACCAAAACTAACCGAGACTAACCCTAAATTAACCAAAGTAAGGAAATAAGGGCGCAAACAACTTGCCTCTTCACTATCTCAAACTAAGCAAAAGCAACCCAGACTAACCAGAACTAATCCAAACTAACCAACACTAACCCAAAGTAACCGAAACCAACCCAGAGAAACCCAAACTAACCAACTCAGACAAACCCAAACTAACCAAAGCCAACCCAAACGAACCAAAACTAACCCAGACTAACCCTAAATTAACCAAAGTAAGGAAATAATCCCGCAAACAAGCGTGCTACGCGCGCTTGTCTCTTTACTATCTCAAACTAAGCAAAACTAACCAATGCTAACCCAAACTAACCCAAAGTAACCAAAACCAACCCAAATTAACCAAAGCCAACCCAAACAAACCAAAACTAACCCAGACTAACCCTAAATTAACCAAAGTAAGGAAATAAGCACGCAAACAAACGTGTTACGCGCGCTTTTCACTGTCTTGAACTAAGCAAACCGACCTAAACTAATCCAAACTAACCAACACTAACCCAAGTAGTAGTAGTAGTAAGGGTGGGGGGGGCCGAAGCCCGGCAAGTAGGCCTATAAGTCCCTTTTCACCATCCCCGATCCGCCCTCCCCTACCTGGCTACTTCCAACACCCGGCCCGCACTGAAACGGCCCGTCACCTTGATAAAGGTGAGGACGTCCTCCCAGTCCAGATCCTTTAGACCTTCCCGAGCAAGTGTTGGTGCTCCCAGTATCTTCCTCCTTAGGCGACTCCACCTATAACAATTTCTTATATAGTGGTATGAGGACTCCTCCCCGGTCCCGCAGTTCGGGCAGAGTGGGCTGTCCCTCACGCCGATAAGGTGCAGATGTCTGTTTAGGCTTCCATGCCCAGTCAGAATACCTACGAAGTTCCTGATGTCCTCTCGGCTCTTTTTTAGCAGTCGCTTTGCTCTGGATCCGTCAGGATTTAGAATCATTCCTTTGGCTTGTCTGCATCCTTCTATTCATCTCCAATTGTGCTTTGTCTTGTTCCAGGCCCAGTTATTTAGTTCCTGAGAGATTTGCCTTTTACTTAAGCCCAGACCAGGTTCTGGACCGACGAGGTGGCTCATTGAGCCTTGTCTTGCCAATTCAAAAAAATCGTTGCCCTCGATGTCACTGTGCCCTGGAACCCATCTGAGTCTTACTTCCTTGCGCACAGCCAATCTATCTAGGGCGTCTCTACATTCCTGAACTAGCTTACAGCTTGCCCGGGGTCTTTGGATCGCCCTGAGAGCGGCTTGACTGTCCGAGTAAATATATATACTCTCTACACCTTCTGTTACCTCCGCCTTGGTTGCTACTTTCAAAATAGCAAACACCTCCGCCTGGAAAACAGTGGCATATCTCCCCAGCTAAGTGCTTTCTCCTGATTTAGTGTTGTCTAGGTATACACCGGCTCCGGATGTGTATTAGCCATCCATGAGCAGTCAGTGTACCATGCGTGTACGCCGCTCGGCGTACGTACTGGCCTGACAGCCACTCTTCCCTTGATGGAATTCCACTTGGAAATTTCTTCTCAGTCTTAATAAACACTAACCCAAAGTAACCAAAGCCTACCCAGACTAACCCAAACTAACAAAAGCCGACCCAAACAAACCAAAACTAACCCAGACTAACCTTAAATTAACCAAAGTAAGGAGATAAGCCTGTCACGCGCGCTTGTCTCTTCGTTATCTCAAACTAAGCAAAACCAACCCAAACTAACCCAAACTAACCCAAACTAACCAACACTAACCAAAAGTAACCAAAACCATCCTAGATTAACCCAAACTAACCATAGCCAACCCAAACAAGCCAAAATTAACCCAGACTAACCCTAAATTATCCAATGTAAGGAAATAAGCGCGCAAACAAGTCTCTTCACCTTCACTATCTCAAAGAAAAGACCCATCGTGCTAAAGCTCTCGGGTCTTTTCAGATTGTAAACGAAAATTTGTCTCATAGAAATTTTGGAAAATAATTTTTTTGTTTCATATCAAGTCTTTACTATAAGACATCTCCGCAAAATCTGCCGCGGCGCGACAAAAAATAACACCAACATTGAACACAAATGTTTAAAAAACGATTAGTATATCTCTAACATTTTAATTCGTGATTTTAATTCGTGTGATGCTAAAGTGATATGTCACCCACTTTTTTAAACCGTGACCAAAACGCAACCACTCTTTTATGTTTCCATCAAAAACTTTAAATTTAATAGTTGGTAACTTGAATTTTCGCTTACCTGGCAGGTTAATTGATGATCGAGCTGAACCGTCACCTTGATATTGCCGAACTTCATCCTCACTCTTTGCGTCCCTCAGCACCAGCTCCTCGTAGCGATGCAACAGGCCAAAATACTTCTTAGTGTATAATTCACTTCCTTCCATGTCCTTATGCAATACATCCTCCGAGGCATCCTGTTCCAACAGCAAGTCATACCCTTCTCCATCGACAATTTTAAGCGCGTCATAATTTTCGCGAAGAACATCCCAAATTACTTTAATTTCTGCAATATTACTTTCGCTCTCGCCAAACAATATTGCAAGTTCACTTGCCTTCTTGGAAAAAGCAGCGCGTAAAACTTTCCTGTGCTTCTTCTTAAGATCCATTTTGCACGATAAAAGCGCTATGAGCAACAATCCTTTGCAATAAACTGTTCAAAACCACACTCGTTCGCCTGAAACTTTGGCGGCCCGGTGCTTATTTATCAGCATTTACAGTTACTAAAAGCCTGCTACCATCCTGTCACGGTCGCCACTTAATGTTGTGTTGCTTTCTGGAAAAACTACCCGTCTTACCGTACCGACAACGGTTCGAATAAAATAAAAGGCCAAAACTGATTTTGAACCTTCTAATGGTAAACAGACTTATTATATGACATTTTTTAATTACCTTACGTCTAGCCACCTTTTTTTGTAACACATTTGCTGTAGGTGTTTAATTATTGACAGAGGTGGAGGGCGTACACGGCACAAGCTGCAGAATATATTTGAAGGTCCTTTCGCGTAAAAAGTATATATTAGGATTAAACATTTGATGGCTTTAACAGGCAACAAGCAGTAAGCAAGAGAGAAAATTTCTAGACTTGGCAACAATGCCTATTTGTTGACCTTCCAAAGAGTAACAGATGTTTGTTTACACTTTATTCCTTAAGCTAGTTTTACACTTATCCAAGTTCATGTCAAAGAACTTTGATCAAAGTTATTGTACAATTTATATGATGAAGACAAAATTTGATAGCACCGTTTTACACTTGTAAATTTCGTTGACGCCAATGATGTTTCTAAACTGTTACCAACTGGCAACTTACCACATTTTTAGGTTTTGCTAAATTCGATATTTTGACTTGATAAATTTGATTATTGTGTTGTCATATAATAATGAAGAAACGTACGGCTTTAAACAGAAATAAAGCTGCAGCTCTAGCTATAATTATTGCGGCTGGTTTTAATATGTGTATGTTGGTACCCCCGAATTGGATCAAATATTTGATGAAAAATTGGACGTGTTCTAATTGTATCAAAGAACTTTGACAAGGCGACCTTGAACTTATTTGATATCAAAGTCCCATGTTACATTTGCGAAATTCATTCAAGGCCGCATTGTCAAAGTTATTTGACATGAACTTGGATAAGTGTAAAACTAGCTTAATAAAAATTTGTTGCTAGATTGCTTAGCATTCACTTCCATGGAATGACCTTGGCTGTAGTTAAGTAAGGTGAAAAAGCACAAAATTCCCACTGTCGCGTCGGTTAATTGCTTGGGCTAGGACCAAGAGCACATCATCGGGCATATTGAGGAGAATCCTGGCAGAAAGTTCTTCTTCTCTTCACCAGCACTATTCCTGTTTTTAATCCATAGCAGTGATTGCTTAGCTTCGGTGAGTTCGGTTAGTAGGAAGAAAAAGGGATTCGGAATATTTACCCCTAATAAGTAAACCATTGGATCTTGAGACTGCTGAAGGTTCTGCTGCAAATTGTCAGCAATGCTGCAGTAGAAATTGTTCAAATCATTGGGTGTCATCTCAGGAAGTGGTGCTAAGCGGCGGTTGTTCCTTTGCCGGATGTCATTGATGATGTGCCAGCACTCTGTCTGGGGGTTCGAGGAGGTAATTACACGATTTAAATAGAATTTCTCTTTAGCTATAAGGAGCAGTATTTGAAATAGATGTGAAAAACTGGACAAACCGTAAACTTTCTGATTAGATGTAGTGATCGCAGATTTTTTGAGGAAGTTTAAGCCCTTTTGTAGACCAGGATTTTTTAGATTTCATTTTGGGATTCATTTTAGATATTGAAGAGATTCATTACCTTACCCTGAAAAGGCACACAACGTATGAAACCGATTGTAATTGGTTTGCCTAATAGTTCGTTGTAGTTGTTACAGTAGATTTATACATTTGTATTGCTAGTGCCGCATCTTCCATATTTACGTCTGTTTTAATTGAAGAAGAAAATGGTAAAATGAAAAAACATACGTTTTCGAATGCAAGGTAGGCAACGCAACTGCTAAGTGACTTAGAGGAGTGATCTGTGCGTGGTTTGCTATATTTACAGCTTCACTTTGTATAATTCAATTAACTGCAAACATTTTTCATTATCTGACTCCATATTAACTTTGTCTGCTCCGAACAAATTATTGTAAACGTTTGCGAATCCACCAACCAAATATGTGCAAACAATTATAAAGATTTGGCGCGCTTGGTGGATAAGCACCTTAATAATCTTGAAGCTTTTGTTGCTGAGGTTATAACTGACGGTTTGGTATCTTTGGATCTATGTAAAGCATTTGATACAATCAACCATAGTCAAAATTATTAGTTAGTATTTACTATTTAATGGTAATGTAATAACCCACCAGTAAATATAAATTCAGATTTGTTATTATCTATATTTTCCACTGAATGTAGAGAAATCTGAAATTGTGTGTTGTCGACAAAAAGTTGTCCCATGAACCCATCCTTATCATTCTTTCTTTATTGGGTAGAGAGGTCAGTTTGTAATAATAGTACAAATATCTGGAGTAATATAATAGTCACATTTTTAATAAAGCCTATTTCTTGTGGTGGAAAATTTAGATCTCCTTTTTGAAATTACTAATAATGATATTATTTTAGCAATAAGATTTTATACGGTATTTAATATTTATAGTCTTTCTATAACCAAAGGCTTTAAGGAATAGTTAAGTAAATGTTACATTTGTTACGAATATTTTAGATTATTAATATGTAGCGTTGTACAATAACATGACACTTTGACTAATGGAAGCAATGGAAAATCAGGCCAATTCGTATTTACAAATGTTTTAATTTTATTGCAGATATAGAAAAAGGCTATCTCTAATGCCTCTAAACTCAATTGGTTGTTCTTTACTTAATGTAGTAATGCTCAAAAATAATTCGGTTCATATCCATTTGCGAAACTGCCATATATACCTATCTACTTATATTAGCTCCAAGTGAACATGTTCATGTTAATGTATTTATCTTTATAATATTGATCGAGATACCTAAGAGGCTTGCATATTCGCGAATATACCATTGCCAACTATTCAGAACATATTACAACATAATAATAATGGCTTTGTTAAAACATACAAATTTGAATCAGCCGCCAAATTGATTCTTGGACATTTGCCACTAGTGTCACTGCAATCGCAGTGGCGGCACCCTGGGTGTTTTCTAACGGGACCTTAATGTGCAAAATGCAAATGCAAAATGAAAACGAAAGTTTTACCATATGTTGTATTCTGGAGATTTTTTTAGATCTTGCCAAATCTGAGCCACTTAGTTTAATTGATATATAATAAATTTGTGTTCATGGTATATTGGCTCTAACTAATTAATTAATGAAAATTTTAATTTACACTCTTAAAATATATAAGTATTTATAGAATTCCTAATAAAAATAAGTAAAAAAGCAATATTTAATTCAGTACAAAAAGTATTTTTAAAATAACATTAGATTCCTTTAACTTGCCATAAATTCAATAGTTTTGGTGACTAATTTTCCAAAACTATTGAACCCGTAACATATTTCTAAATTTTCAAATCCAGTTTTGGCCGTAATCACTGAAATAGTAGCTAAACCCCATGCAAAATAAATGATCCCGAGTCGGCCTTAACGCGTTTCGATATTTACCCTTGTCTATACGGTCTAGCAAAATGCTTCCAAGAGGCCTAGTGGTACGATTCCGGGTTTCCGATAGGCATTCGCGTTCGGTTCCCATCGGTAGCAAGATAGTTTTTTTAAGGTTATGTTTATTTCTCTTTGTAAATTTGGGTTAGTTTTGTTTGGTTGCGCCCCGAAGCGAGCGGAGGGTCATGCGTGAAGTTAAAATTGAGTTCGAAATTTGTTAGGGCCTACTCGGGATCATTTGTTTTGCGTGGGGCTTAGCTGCCATTGGCATTTCTGTTGACAGATAGGTAATGGATTTAATTTCTATTGGACAATATCTAACTGTCAAGAGAAATGGTATAAATGTTAAATAAAATTTCCATGTAATTTATGTACTGGATCCCAAGTTATCTTTGGCGTTGGTCTAGATCAAAGCCATTTAACCTAGAGAGACACGACAACTCGTTCATTAAAATCCGAAAACTTTCATCCAACATCAACAAAACGCTTGCCCCGCCTCCTTATATTTTTATGAATCACGAACAAAACTTTATCACGGCCAAATCCTCGCAGTGTTGCCAACACAATTTTTAAAAATCCACTAGAAGAGAGTAATTTTTCTGCTAAAAATCCACTAGAATATTATTACTTGAAAGGACAAAGTTAAGTAAATCAGTGATCAATAAATTAACTCAACACTCTAACTTCTAAGAACACTGCAACTCATGCCGGCGCCCTTCAAGGTTAGTACCATGGATTTGTATAGGAGTGGATAAGCAATAAATAGACCAAACATGGCAAATTTACGACCGCGAAATGTAAACAAAGAGATTTCTATTTGGACTTGCGCATTAGAAAATTAGTAGGAGCTAGCTGTTGCACCGTGAAGGTAAATAGGCAGGCCCGGACTTTGAAAGTGATTATTTCACTAAATATTCGGTAGAGGAGTCTTGCCGATTGTGAAATGGGCCCCAGTTAGCATAGTGAAACAAACAATAAGGTATAAATAAGTAATACTTATAATAATTAGACTTACTTGAAATAGGAAATACCGGGTATTTTGCCTCTACTACTACAAAACACAACCATACACTTTCGGGATTCTATTTTGGTAGCATCGCCCATTGTTTATGTGCGTATTGTTCAATTTAAACGAAAATCAAAATAGGCCAAATAGGGTACGCACAAACCACAAACGTGAACCACTAAACAAAAACTAATTAAACAACTACAGACACTAGGGCCAAAGAAAGTAAAAAAAAAAGTAAAAACTCAAATTATTTACTCAATACGCCGCGCCGTCAAAACGCATAAACGTCAAAGACAAAAGCCAAGTTCGATCCTGACCGACGCCTGCTGAGACGGCAAGTGTTTAGTGCGCATGACAAAACGGTATCTTCTTTGTTTACGTTTTTCCATTTTGCGTCGTTATTGTCATGCGCAGAAACCTGTTTTTTCGCCCATAGGTTGCCACTTTTGAATAGTGCGACAGGCGGCTATTGCTTATCCACTCCTATACAAATCAATGGTTAGTACCGTGTCCTACCGACGAGGCCTGGGCCTGCGCGCGCATTAAACACATTTCTGATAAATATATGTCTTTATGCTCCAGGGAATTGCTTTTAGCGGATCTCGTGGCGCAGTGGTTAGATCCTGGACTTGTCGATTTCAGTGGCGACATGTTTTTTTTAAGGTTATGTTTGCAAAAAGTTTTTTTTTCATTTTGGTCATGCCTAGGGTTAGTTTGTTTGGTTGCATAAAGTGAAAAAAAAAATGTAATGCGTGCGGAAGCCTAGGACTCATCAGGCGGGAGGTCTCATGTAGATGATTAAGATTGACATATCTACGCCTGTCGCTGCCGCCAATCGCGGTTAAAACGAAAACTGCTGTCAGATATATCTAAAATTTTCCCGCTCAAATTCAAATATCGTTATTTTGCCGTTGACATATTATATTTTTAAAAAGGAACGTGATTTTACATGCATTTTTGATTGAGCATTTTCTACAAAAAAAAACACTAGATACTAGACCAATATTTTGTCCACTAGGACACTGTCAAAATCTACTAAAATTTCTACCAAGTTGGCAACACTGAATCCTCACCTTGAACAAGACACTTACGTCTAGGGACTATGCCATAACTCTTAGCAGCAGTAATGTGGGTTGCCTAAATTTACTTTTCGCATGGCCCTCCGCTCGCTACGGGGGCTCAAGAAAAGGAAACTGACCAGGTGCTAACCCAAGACATATCCAAAATCATAAAAAAACTGTTTAGAAATATAACCTTAAAAAAATAACCAAAAAACGACGGGGTTTGAACTCCGGTTGCCGAAGTGAAGGCTAATCATGCAGACCTCTAGACCATCAGTGACATACAAACGATTGGTTACATCGCGAAGTACATGAAAACAGTTGACTGCGCAAACCTGCTCCGAGTTATGGCACAGCCCCTAGACATAAATGAACAAGACTCGTCCGCCACTACTAAATGACTTACGTCTGCAGACTATCCCATAACTCTCAGCAGCATGCCTAAATTTACTTTTCGCAGGCCCTTCGCTCGCTACGGGGGCTCAAGAAAAGGAAACTAACCAGGTGCTAACCCAAGACATACTCAAAATCAAGAAAAAAAACTGTTTAGAAATCTAACCTTAAAAAAAATAAAAAGAAACCGATGCGGTTTGAACTCGCGTTGCCGAAGTGAAGGCTAACCATTCAAACCTCTAGACCATCAGAGGCATACAAACCATAGATAAATATATACAAACGATTTGTTATATCACGAAGTACATGAAAACAGCTGAATGCTGAGAGTTATCGGATAGTCGCCAGACATAAATTACTAAATGTGGTGTTGCCTGCCATTCGCGTCTACCTACCGCAATTTTGAGCCTTCACGCATGCGTATGTGCTAATTCATATATTTTTCAAAGTCCCTTTTTCTTAAATTTGGGCATTGACTTGGTTAGTTTTGTTTAGTTGCGGCCTCGGAGCGAGCAAAGCGAGCGGAGGGCCATGCGTGAAGTGAAATATTAGAACGACAACACCGGGCGGCTGCCAAATGCGCAGGTCCGAAGGTCGATATTTTGCTGTAGGTAGACGTAAGTTTGGCTGCCAGTGCTAATGCAAAGACAGTTCATAGGCGTATACTTTGAAATTATGAGTTCATTAAAATAATAATTTTAATAGAGTAAATACGTTTATTTTTAAGTGATGGTATTTATTTCGGGTTCATTATTTAAAATAAATGTATGTTCTATTTATAGTGTGCGATTACCAAAGTCGGCGGTTTCTAGATATGGGTTCTGAAGGTTAGTTATTACAAAATAGATATTTTGCTAATGAATGCGGAAAGTGATACTTTTCTGCAACGCGGAGTTAAGGCAGGCATGTAGTTGAGTGCGGAAAAGTAATTTTCCCCATGAGCTGGAGACAAAATTTTAAAAGGAGCGTGTGGAAAATACCTATTTGCTATTCTGCAAGCAAATAAGTGCTCGTAGCAAAAAGCAAAGACCTTTAACCTAAAAATGTGGAAAAACGAAAGATTTCTATACTACGAGGTTAATGTAATTCAGGGTTAATGTTCGTAGAAAAAAAATAGTATATTCAACTCACATTTAACGGCCATTAAGAGCCAAGCATGAGATTATGACATGAGCCTTAGACGAATGTCATAATCAATGGTCGTTGCATAATATACTATTAAGCAGCAAATATTTAAATAAAACTTCCAAAACTTATTTCCTGAATAATATCAAGTTTGAAGACGGAACTTATAAGACACCAAAAATACACAATTTTATCCGTATCTAAACGTCCTAAATAAACTGGTTTTTCTACAAAAAAATTTAATTGGTGACATACACTATATATCTAAATTTATCTTTTTAGTAGTTTTTATTGACAATAATTACTATCTTGAGACTTCTTATCTGTTCAACTACCCCTCAGTGTTGCCAGATTTCTGGCATGAAACAAGGGTGTATTGAATTATCTTATTCTGCTGAACACCAATTGTCCTATATTGCAAATTATTGCTGCCCTTATAAAATAAGACGATACATGTTACAATGACATTTAGAAATTCAAGAAGACTTAAGAGGAAAGACTATGTAGCCCAAATGTTAACAATGTTGCCAAATTGCTTTGTCAAATAATTTCTCGCTTCGCTATGGCCATCCGCTCTCTACGAGGGCGCAACCAACAAGAACAAACAGGGAATGCCCACCCCCTAAAAAAAAATGTTTGCATATGACCTTAAAAAAAATAGAAAAAACGTCTTGCCACTGAAATTGAACCCCAGCTGCCGTATCACAAGCACAGGATCTGACCACCACACTAAAAGACTTGTTAGATCGTAATTCTGATACCTCGCACTGCGCATGCGATAAGATTGATAGCATTTGTATTACAGTTATTCATTCGTATATCATTGTTTATACATTAAAATAAAATGCCTAAATTAAGCAAGATTGAAATTGACAGATCGTTTTGTACCATTTACATTCAATTCAAGACAGTGCTGCCAACTTGGTAGAAATTCTACTAGATCTAGTAGAATTTGAAAGTGTCCTAGTGGACCAAATATGGATCTAGTGCCTAGTGGATTTTTTAGTAGAAAATGACCAATCAAAAATGTATGTAAAATCATCTTGTAAAAATTTCAAAATATGTCAATGGCAAAATAACGATATTTAAATTTGAACGCGAAAATTGTAGAACATTTTAATATTAATATCTGAGTTTTTCGTTTTAACCATGATTGGCGACGGGCGTCTCGAGCCGTGGGCGGTCCTATTGCGAGTTTTAGAGGCGAGTATGGTAGTAAACGACAAAGGTACAAGTGCCTGAGGTACAGGTGCGGTGTTTTTAGAGGTTAGAGTTCAGTAAAGTTGAGTAAAGTAATAGAGAATTCAGTGAATTCACCAATTGTTGCCCAAATTTATTGATCATTGATTTAATTAGTTATCTCCTTTGAAGTAATAATATTCTAGTGGATTTTTAGTAGAAAAATTACTCTCCTAGTAGATTTTTAAAAATTGGGTTGGCAACACTGTCAATGCCCAATTTCTATGTTATAGGTTTGTTTATATTTCAAATTTCAAAGTTAAATAAGATAATATTGATTTCTATAAAAGGTCAGTTGCCTTAATTTTTGCGTAATATAACAAGAAATCGTTTATATAAATAACGTAAAGTATTCATGTTAAAAGTAAACATCAGAAAAGTAGACGCAAGGAGTTTAATCGGGGACATTGAACGTTATTTGGAAGAGTCAGCAAGAAAGTGCAAGTTCGATAGTAATTAACCCGGATTGATATATTGGGCAAAATTAATAACGACCGCAGTAAGTAGGAGGTGCAATAGTTGCGAAAATTGATGAATGTACAGGTTATCGCTGTTTTTGTGAAACAGGAGGAACGAATGACGTCTAAGTATGAATGGCTAGTTAGAAAATGAAATATAGTTGAGAGTATGGTAAAAAGAGAAAGAGATAATTTTAAGAAATGTGAAAATAACAGTGAGCAATAGAAAAAGGCGTGAATGAATGATAGAAAGGAAAAGTGGAACGGGGAAAGGAGAAGGCAGCTAGAGAGGAGAAAGCCGAGAGGAAGGCACTCGAGTGTTGACAGCCGTTACGGGCAATCGAGAGTTGGCGAAAGTCCAAGTCGAAAGTTGGCGAAAGCCCAAATCGAGAGTTGACGAAAGTTCAAGTCGGGAGTCCAATGAAAAGTTGGCGTAGTTCTAAGTGAAACTGTAAACAGAGGGTCGTTAATAAGTGGAAGCCCAAGTCGATCGAGATCTATTGGAAATCCGAAGCAGCCAAAGGCGTTCAGTAGGAGAGTCTCCGTTTCGAGCCGAAACCGGTTGAGGATTGGGGATTTGACGCGAGGACCATCCTAGGGTTGGTTTTAGGGGGAAAGAGAGATGTAAGTTAACATTACTGTATTATAAAGTGTGTATCTATTAAGTTAATACCCCTAACGCTTTACAATACCTCCGCAGCCTAGCGAGTAATTTATTAGTATTTGGGTAGTAGTTCAATAAATAAGTGTCTTGGGAATAACGGCGTTTTAATCGAAGGAAGTTAGACCTATCCCTTCAGGGTAAGATCCCCTCTATAGTTAACACCCCCGCAGCCATAGCCTCCTAGCGTGACAATAAGCAATTTTTCGCGAGGTTAATCCAGCATAAACGGTTTAGGTTTCATAATCTAACGTTTTCGCGACATAACCTGAAGTAGGGGAAATGTTGATGACGTCATCGTTAGATTTGCCAAGCATAATCCGGTCTGGAGCAGGTTTTGCTTGGGTTATGTCATTTGCATCAGACAGAAAATAGCGTTTTCGCCAACAAAACCGAAGTATCTCCAGTGTATCATACATTTATGATGTATAAAGGTTAATTCATCATAAATTAGCATAATCTAAACCCAATTCGCGAAAAATCCCTTAATATAAACGTAAAATGATTATCGATTCTATCCTTTCAAATGAATGAATGCTTAGATTAGGTAAGAGTCGACCCGCGCATGACATTAAGCCAATATACTGAAATTGAAGCCTTTTCAGAGCGGCGGCCATTATTTATGTGGCAAACACATCTATTGTTGTGGCGGTGCTATTTTGCAGTTATTTTGTGAGTTTTTGAACAAAGAGAGATAAAAACTAAGATTCATAATGATAAATTGTTCGGCATATGGTTGCAAGAGCCGAAGTGAGAAGAAGGAGCCTGGAATTTCATTTCACAGGTAATTATTGTCTGCTGACCTTGTAGTTTATTTGCATATTTCTTGTTTTAGTAATAATGCATAATGTGCACATTGTGTTACCTCTGAGTATATCATGGTAGGGATGTTAATTAGTTGTCGAGAGTAATTTGATACCCGATCTTGGATATTTTCAATTATCAAATAATCAATGAAGCCATAAATTTTCTTCAAGGAGAGTCATTCAACAGAGGCGTAGGTAATATATTTTTCATACTCTACCTATAAAATGGCTATATTATTTTACGACTGAAAATTACTTTAACTTATTAATTATTATTTATTACTTATAATTTCAATTAATTTATTGAAGTTACCCAGTAATTTATGTGGCAGCTGGTAACAGGCTTTTTCCCATGGTATCTCTCCTCTTCTTTCCTTGTCTAAGAATGAATGAATAAACAAAAACATAATCAAAGCAACAAAACAGCTGATTTAACCTAACCTCCCAATTGACTTCCGATTCGTCTTCGGTCGAGTGTGCACGTGTCGGGTATCGGCCATTTTGTTCCAGCTTCATATACATATATGGCAGTTTGGGGACACATGGGGCTTTCAGGGGCTGCTCCTCGAATTAGATTCGGACGTCCAGCCGAGGGTTAGAGCCCCGTGCATGTACACGATTTAAATGTGTATGAATGTCCAGCCGGTGGTGTTCGAACCTTAAAACAAACCGTGCATGTACAAGTCGGAACCCCAGGAGTACATACTCGACATACTGGAAGCTCCAAAAATAGTATCTCTATCCACCAAGGTGTAACCAATGTAGAAGGGTCGCTCTACCTCTTGCTAAGCCTGGATAGGGGTCTTTTCTGGTTGAATTTTCGCAAGAAAAAGGCCAACAGAGAGTTTACTACTACTACTACTAACCTCCCAATTCGATCTGTTATTTATGCTTGCAGAGTGCCCTTATCAAATAAGAGGACATATGTTACGTTGACAATTTAAAGTTCACGAAGAATTATGCTATATTTAGTTTCATAACAGATTACGCAGCTTAGAAATTGACAGATCTTTTGATACCATTTACACATGAATTTCAAGAAACGTCAATTGTCAAGGCCCGATTTAAGTTTTCAAAGAGAAATTGATTTACCATTTAATCATAAATTCATTTTGATTCTATCATGTTAAATATACGAAGCCCTGATGAATAAACAAAAAGATAACCAAAACAACAAAACACCTGATCTAACCTAACCTCCAAATCCCATTTGTGATTTACGCTTGCAGGTTGAAAGATAAGACGTTGCCCGTACCACATCACAGGGCTGCACAAGGATTACAGTTAATGCGCGGAGCTAGGTAGACGAGGGAAAAACGCATGGTCTCGGGGGGCGCAACCAACTAAAACTAACCCAAGGCATACCCAAAATCAGTTCTAATGTACCAGAAAAATTACCGGCTTTGTCTTTACATTTTATAAATTTCATCTAGCTCCACCCATTAACTGTCACTTGTTACTTTTGTGCTTTCCTATTGGTTTAATTAAGACCCATAACGGAACTGTAAGGTGAATTTACTTTCGCGCTTTAATAACACGCCAGGCAACTATTTAGGGCATATCAAACCTGGTTATCCGGAGCGGTTGATACCAACATATCCAAACTTTCTTGTATTTTATGCTTAATCCACATGATACAATAAAAACAAAATATGCTAAATGAGAGCCATGACGTCATGTGGTTAGTCCATTTCTATAGAAACCACTTGTCATTTCTTTGTTAATTTCACTAACCACATTACGTCATTGGCTTTTATTTAGCATATCTTGTATTTATTGTATCATGCTCAATTCACAGACGAAAAATAGTATTTAGAACAAAAACAAACTGCTTCCTGTTGCAATAAATGGGAGTTCCCAATAAAACCGATGGCTAGAGATGGTCAGATCGTTTGGTATGATGATACACGTCCCGTATTTAATCCGTTTTCCCCATTCGTAACCATGGTTGGAAACGGAACACGCACGTTAAAAATATGATTAAAACAATGATAAAACAAAACTGTCTTTTCTTTTATAATTACTGTTCATAGAGCGCTTGAATAATTTTTAATTTTAGATTTATTACCAAATAATCTCATTTGCGTACTATAGCTATTTTATATACAATATAATTCAGTACTGGCTAAATATAAATATATTATATTATTTTATAAATGTATTATAACAATGCCAAATTGAATAAATAAGTGACACTATTTACAGTCATTGAGCAAAATGTTTTTTTTATTAGGTATTAACTTATTTTTACATATACAGAGTGAATAAACGAATCAGTAAAATATAAAATAATTAACAATCGAAACAAGACGTTCCATTTTTAAATTGAATCAAATTATTGAATCGTTGACTCACTCTGTGTGACGCTGTATGGATATACAAGATGAATGGAGTCTTGCATTATTCGCAGATGACACCATTTATTATATATCAATTTTGTTTGTCACTGGCATTCACCTTGTATACATTATATTATTGCATTATTTTTACTGATAAACCCGATTTTTAATATCCCACATCGCCTTTCAGTTAAATTACAATAAATATTGTTACATTTAACTGAATGGCAATTTGCGTTCTACACCATCAATCACCTCCCTTGTGGACCTACAGCTGACTTAGTTTAAATCACATCCGTTTTTTTTTTGGTATCACTTTATGACATTTGACCAACAATCTAGTTTTTTTTTGTACTAAATATTTACGTTGACTTTGCCATTCCAAACGTTTTCATTGTGTTATAGTTCGCCCAACCGTTGTTGACCCTCGAAACGCATGCAATTGCATGCGTTTCAAGGGTCAACAACGGCTGGGCGAACTATAGTAATCATTCCCCATATTTATTCCTGAACCAACAGAGCCAGCGAAACATAGACACATATTTCCCAAATAAGGAATAAAAATGCATCTGGATGAGATGGAATGGCAGTGAAGGTGAAGATATTTTACCAATTGCCATTTTATGTATTTGATACTTCTGCATAGCTTTATCAACAAATAAACTGCATTTTGGGGAATAAAGCACGCTTTGAGTTTGAATTTGATAACTGAGGACAGATTCGTCCTGGAAACGTTAAAGCCACTTAATTGGCACAAGTGCCCTTTGCACTCTAGGACCATGACCAAAGACGCGCTTATCCTATCCTATTCTATTCAATCCTCTCATATTCATTTAAGATTCAAACGGCATTAAAAGTAAATATTTAGTACAAAAAATTAATCCGCAACAATAATATTAAACGTATCTACAACAACCTAGTGCTACATGTTTCCTACAGATGGATTGTACATAACTTTTGAACCTTCGTCAATTTCTTCTTCGTCGTGAATTTCATTATCTTCAATATCTTCACTAGAATATAAAAACATATTATGAATTTATGGCAGATGTCTCAGCTCTAATTGCTTATTAATTTCGGGTTCAAGAAGTTGTTAAGTACTTGCGTCTAGAGACACCGATCTACATTCCATCATTTGAGCATGCGGTGTTGTGATTGAATATCTTACTGCTGCTCCCCGATTGGATTTAAGTACAAATAGTACAGGTAAATAACTGTTTGTGTGAGTCGTTGTTGGAGAAGATGTAAGATTAGATCGTCGCACTGCATATTTTTTTAAATCTTTTTTTCCTGATTTTGGGTATTCCTTGGGTTAGTTTTGGTTAGTTCCTGTTCGATGAGTTCCCGTAGCGAGCGAAGCGAGCGGAGGGCCATGAGTGAAGTGAAATATTAGTTTATAGGTAAAAACCTTTGGGTTAATAGCCGTATTATAGTGGATATACAGCAGCTTGCAGCATCTTTCCGCGAATACATTCCATATCTAACCTCTAAATTACAGGACGCCACAAACACATGCAGGACCCCGGGTTGGAGTGTCGGAAATGTTCAAATGATGGAATGTGGATCGGTGTCTCTAGACGCAAGTGAAGTTGTTTATTCTTAAAAAACGACTAACGCGTCTAACTTCATATCATTGCACATGTAAGAAGCCAGTTTGCGAACTTCAGGAGCATGTAAAAACTAATGACGTCATATATTTCCGTTTAGAAATGATAATGGGAATAGCCCAAGATGACCCTATAAAATTAGGCGGGTAATAATTGCCAATAGTAGCTAAACCCTACGCAAAACAAAAGATCCCGAGTCGGCCCGAACGAGTTTCGTTCTTTTTGTAAGTTTGGGTTAGTTTTGTGTGGTTGCGCCCCCGAAGCGAGCGGAGGGCCATGCGCAAAGTTAATTAAGATTGACTTCGAAATCCGTTCGGGCCGACTCGGGATCATTTGTTTTGCGTGGGGTTTAGCTGCTAGTATAATTGCCTAATATATGCGGAATGCGCGTTTGTGAAGAAGTGAAGTTTGTCTTTTCATTAAACTTTGAGAAATATTTTTATGTCTTTTCTTCGTATTTATGGACTTTTGTGACAGTCCGTTATTATCACTAATTGTAGCCTGTTGATTTAGAGAATTCTAGGGACGCCCCGGGTATTTGTTTCAGATTCGATCTTGGTCGATTTTCTAAACAAACAGAGATGTGCTCGTAGGCACTATAATTTGCGTTATAAGATCCTTTACACTATATAAAAATCGGCCTTTCCCATTGGTCGATACGCATGGCCCTCCGCTCGCTTCGCTCGCTACGGGGGCTCAAGAAAAGGGAACTAACCAGGTGCTAACCCAAGACATACCCAAAATCAAGAAAAAAAGCTGTTTAGAAACATAATTTTAAAAAAAAAATAAAAAAAAGCAACGGGATTCGAACCCGCGTTTTCCAGGTGAGACCCAACGATCTAAACCTCTACACCACTAGAGCTCTTGATAGAAATCGATTGCATCACGCAGACATATCGTAATACGAGATGGATCGACCAATAGGAGAGGTCGATTTTTACATAGTGCACTATTTGTGTACAGGATCTTTAAATGCCTATAATTTACCATAGGGGCTAGTTCTAAGATGACCTTGTAAATAAAACAAATACCTTTAGCATTATATGAATATTTTAATAAGTTATTTTACTTGAAAACAACAGAAAACTCATAAATAAACAAAATATAAACATTAAATGATTGTATGTAGTCAGTGCTACGATATGGACAACATCAGTCGATGCTACGTATCGACCTTGCCTTGCAGGAATATCAAAGGAATAATACCTTAAAAGCTAAAGCATTGCATAAACGGTTGTAATTATAAACTAGTATATATGATTATAAACGCTGTCTTGCAGCTATATACACTTAAATGTTCATTGAAGTTCCTGCGGAATAGCCCAGTGTGAGCTCGGTTAGCTGAGATAACTTTGAGATGAAATACAGTAATATAGAAGCAATAATAACAGGATAAATATTACCTCAATGTCCACCTATAAGCTACTATGTACACTATGTTCACAGTTGACGAGAAACGTTCAATGTTCAGCAGTTTATCTTCCACCACTGGGGAAAGTCACTTTAAGCAACACTCGCCAATCCTCTTGCTAGCTTCTATATACAATGTGGTTCAATTTCTTGCAAATAAGAATGACTTGAATGTAATAGTTTGAGATGGTATGCAATTATTGCATAATAGCATGACATGGATGCCTTGTGAAATGCGTTTTTTTCTGAAATCCGCGTAGGGAATCTTGAGAATACTGGCAGACAAGTGCCGGGTAGTCCTTATATGAGAATAAGGCCAGAGTATAGCAACCCAGTGTTATACTCTGATAGAGAATAGAGAACCCATGGACAAGACCAATGGGAACGCTAGTACAGCGATGATACCGCGTTTGAGAGAATGTGAATGTAAACGTGTGAGTGTACTTACTTGAGATTCGAGACAAGACTCGATTACTTGTAGTTCGAGACAAGACTCGATTGTAGAACTCCCTTGGGCGATTGCCATGGAGAACGCTAGTACAGCGATGGTACAGCGTTACACTGACTGAGAGATTAATGGCAGACAAGATGCCGATAAATACCTTTTCTTGTAGGCTTGAGATGACGATGACTATGGCTGGATACCACAATGCCACTTAAGTAAAGAACTAGAGAGATTAGGAGGTCTCAAAACGTGAAAACTTACCCGGCATGGCGGGAATAGCACCCTTAGCGCGTGCTATTAATTTGGGATTCAAGATTCGACTCAATTCTAGAACGTGAGAACTAGATCAGCTCGAAGGCGTTGACTCCTCCCTTTCTGAAAGGAGAAGATGCATCAATGCGGAACTTAGAAAAGGGCAAATGATGTTATATGAAACTTAACATCAGCGATTGTCTAGCATAAACGTATGCATTTTAACACAGATCTGGTCGAAATACGCTGACTAGAAATTATAAATTTGATTATTAAAGATCGGAAATTTAGAGGCACTAACTTGATTACCTCAGTCTTCGCCGTTATTGGTGGAATGTTCGAATGTGATCCTGCATAGTGTAGCTGATACGGCCTTGGGGTTTGAAATACATTGAGGTGATTGGTTTACGAATTATGCGGCTGGATGCAGGACTACTTCTTTGGCAGGGTGCCGGTGCAGATGAAGTTGTTACAACAGATGGCGCTAGGAATATCGCCAAGCTGTGCATTTTAAGATCCTTTACACAAATAGTGCACTATGTAAAAATCGACCTCTCCTATTGGTCGATCCATCTCGTATTACAATATGTTTTCGTGATGCAATCAATTTCTGTCAAGAGCTCTCGTGGTGTAGAAGTTTAGATAGCTGGGTGTCACCTGGACGGCGCGGGTTCACACCCCGCTGCTTTCTTTTATTTTTTTTTAAGATTATGTTTCTAAACAGTTTTTTTTCTAGATTTTGGGTATGTCTTGGGTTAGTTTGGGTTAGCACCTGGTTAGTCCCCTTTTCTTGAGCCCCCGGAGCGAGCGAAGCGAGCGGAGGGCCATGCGGATCGACCAATAGAAGAGGCCGATTTTTATATAGTGCACTATTTATGTAAAGAATCTTATAATGCCCAAGCTTTCTGTAGAAAGCGCTGTAATTGGTCAGATGCCCTTCTAGGCTGCTTTGCTTTTAGCTTTCTAGACTGGCTGAGCATTTTAAGATCCTTTACAGGCGTAGACGACTATATCAAAATCGACCTCTCCTATTGGTCGATGCGCTTGGCCCTCCGCTCGCTACGGGGGCTCAAGAGCGGGAACCTAACCAAGTGCTAACCCAAGACATACCCAAAATCAAGAAAAAAACTGTTTAGAAACATAATCTTTAAAAAAAATAAAAAAAGCAACGGGGGTTGAACCCGTGCCGTCCAGATGGGACCCAACTATCTAAACCTCTCGACCACGAGAGCTCTTGTGACAAATTAATTGCATCACGAGGCCGATTTGATATAGTCGTCTACGCCTGTAAAGGATCTTAAAAGGCACTGGTTGATGCAGTGGATAAACGTTGTAACAAGAGATGGCGCTAGTAGTATCGCCGAGGTTTTAAGGTTTCTTTGGAATGCAGTGGTGTGGAATGTTACATTATACAAAATTAAACCGTTAGATTTGGAAAAGTGTTCAAATGGTTTTTGAACAGTATGATTCTGGTCCCCGGTTGCAGTTCGATATTTAAATCCGATATTTAATTTGATTATAGATTTTTTCTCCGCATTCGTCTCTGCCGTTTTACGCGTCGTAAGTTAAGGGATCCATTTTCATTGGTCCGCGGTGAAAGGCCGCGATGTAAGGTTCCTGCGCCTGTTATCGCTTTGCAAGGGCGCGCGGTTTCATGGTGGTTCTTCGGAAAGGAAGGTTACCTTCGAGTCAGCATTCCTAGATGGTTATCGGTTTTAAATCCGAGTTAATCTCAGCCATCCTGAGGGAATTTCACTGATAAGCATCGAAGAAATTCCCATATCAGCTATCTCGACTTAGTTTTAGTGCTGCGGATGCGGGAATAACTCGCTAAGCGAGGTTTTTGATGGTTTGCTTTTTCAGTCTTGGAAGCCATTATCGTGTAGTGTGCGAAGTTAGTGTTCCCTCATGTTGGGGGGTTTCCCCGCCCGGCTAGAACTGCCAGACTTCCAGTTTTGGTCTGTAACAAAATTGGTGGCGCCTAACGAACCTATTCTTCGATTTATTGAGTAGCGGTCTAATTGCGCGCCCACTGTGCAGCTTGCTTCGAGACATCGCGCTCCGACCTACCGGACGAATTGTAGAAAACGAATTTGATATCCGGTCTAATCGGTGTGAACTTTAACAAATCTCGGTGGAACTCTTCATAGCTCCACAAGCACGTATTGTCTTTCTTTTTAATTAAAATGCACAGAAAGCGCGTCGTAATTTTTGGCGCCCAACGTGGGGCGAATTTCAACAAAGAATTTACCACCGAATTTCAGATTTTAGATTAACCACCATCCTATCGTTATTTTACGAGGAAAATCCTTGTGAGCCAAGTAAAACCATTTATAGCTACTTTAGATGCTTTGGAGCAGTCGCTAAGGTCCGACCCAAACTTAAGTCTTTTGTTAGGAAAGTTCATTTGAATTCGGATACGGAATCCTCTGTTGCAGATGCTAATGCTACTAAGCAACCACCGACGAAACATACTGGTTCGACACTTGGCCCTTGTTCGCCGGTAGTGTGTCAGGAGGCAGGCTCCAAAGCACAACGTGTGGAGAAGTGGGGAATTAATTTCTCTGGCAATACCAAGCAATTTTCGGTGTAGAATATCCTATACCTATCTTTAACTGTTTAGCAAATATTGACAGTTGAAAGTCGGGCATTTTGACACTTTGACAGACTCTAAAATCTAAACCGCACGAGATCAAAGAAAACGGTTTGCACATTCCTATCTTGGGTTTTCATAAGCTATCGAATGATAATAACTTTGAATTTAACCGGAGGTTTAAAAGTTCCGGTTAATTTTATTATCCGCAGGTTAAATTCGAAGATACTGTCATTCGATAGTTTATGAAAACTTAAGATGGCCGTTTTCTTTGATCTTGTGCGGTTTTGATTTTCGAGCCTCTCAAAGTGTCAAAATATACCCGACTTTCAACTGTCAATATTTGGTAAACAGCTAAAGATAGGTATAGGATATTATCAGAGTATACACAAATTGTGTTTAGATTTTTCTAGAGAGTCCAAAAATGTAGTAATATATAGGGTGTTCCATTTAAAAAAATATCAAAGTGACCCCTAGCACTTATTTGATGTTCAACTGTTTTTTGCTGAACATCCGAATTCGCGGGAGAAAATTACATAAGATAGCTATTTTAGTTTTTTTTTTATAAAAGTACAGAGAAAGTCAAAAAAATCGCCTTGTCTAGTCCTCGTTGGATAACCCAGTTCATTAAGCAACGCATGTAGCGCCATAAACAATGCGGTTCGGCAGAAGTCGGGATCTAAGGCCCCCCCACCGGCGAGACGCTAGTGACACTAGTGGCAATGTTGACAGTTGGATGTTTTGTTAATTTCTTGTTGTAGTTCGTTCGTTCTTTTCAAATTTTTCATTTTATTTATTTACGAGTTTATTTATGTCTCTATAAAGAAGCCTTACTTAATTAAGATTAGCTTGGCATATAGCAAGCAACCAGATGAATAAAAGTACTCATTTGGCAATTAAAAACAGTGCCTTGTAAAGTTGTCAAACGTTGAAACGGACTGTCGACCATAAGCGTCTGGGTGCACCGGAATGGATTAGTAGCGTCTTCCGACAGCGATCTGTTTGGAATTTTCTGTTCGACCCGACGCGACGTTGGCCGAATCGGCAGAATTACCCATGTTTTCGCGGCACACTGAATTGCTTCCAACCATCTGGTAGGTCAGAGGTTATATAGTGTGTTTGGGATGCGAAGGTTACAAGTTCGTCAATGCCAAGCTATGTTTTAAATTCTTTTTAAGGTTATGTTGCGTTTTTTCTTAATATTGGGTATGGCTTGGGGTAGGTTTGTTTGGTCGCGTCCCGAAGCGAGCAAAGCGAGCGGAGGGTCATGCGTGATGTGAAACGTTCATAAGAATCATATGCGTAATAAGATCCTTTACACAAATAGAGCACTATGTAAAAATGAACCTCTCCTATTGGTCGATCCGCATGGTCCGCCGCTCGCTACGGGGTCTCAAGAAAAGGAAACTACCCAGGTGCTAACTAAAAAATAATAAAAAAAGCAACGGGGTTTGAAACCTGGCCGTCGAGGTGCGAACCAATCTAAACCTCTCGACTACGAGAGCTCTTGCCACAAATTGAGTGCATCACGAAGACATATTGTAATACGAGATGGATCGACCAATAGGAGACGTCGATTTTTTACATAGTGCTCTATT
Source organism: Pissodes strobi (assembly GCA_016904865.1). NCBI lineage: Eukaryota > Metazoa > Arthropoda > Insecta > Coleoptera > Curculionidae > Pissodes > Pissodes strobi. The sequence continues at coordinate 36,226 of MU182741.1, forward strand.
TGTGTAAGGGATCTCGCATCCATTCTGGTGTACCCAGACTCTTGTCTGTCGGTCGGGATCAGTCAACGCCACCTACACTATAGATGATTTTATTATTCATTGACATATTGCGACACTTCATGCATTTATATCATATGATTCCTATGAAACGTTGATTATTAACCAAACAAAACTAACCCAAATTTAAAAAGGGAACAAACATAACCTTTAAAAAAATAAAAACATCTGTCGGCACTGCAAGGAATTGAACTCGCGCAGTCTTATCACAAGATCCATAAGCATAGCCATCTAACCACTAGACCACCAGGCTTTGAAATCATTTGAGCGAAAATTGAAAGCCTTGCGTGCCAAAAACTTTACACGCATTACGCATGCCCATGCGTGAAGGGTCGCAATATGTCAATGAATAATGAAATGAATGAAATGAAATCATGAAATCTATTCCGGTGCACCCAGACGCTTATGAAACGAACGTATTGCGCTGTCAAATTGAGTCCGCTTCAAATGCGCTCATGAGGACCTACCTTAACGCGTCTCACTTCGTATAATTGCACATTTAAGGTAGTTTTACTAATGACGTCATATATTTCCGTTCAGAAATGATAATGGGAATAGCCCAAGTAGCTAAACCCCACGCATAACAAATGATCTCGAGTTAGCCCGAACGAGTTTCGTTATTTACCCTTGTCTATACGTTATAGCGAAATGCTTCGAAGAGTTCTCGTGGTCTAGTAGTATGATTCTGGGTTTCTGATATGGCGTTCGATTCCCGTTGGTGGCAAAACACTTTTATTTTTTTAAGGTTATGTTTGGTTTCTTTTTGTAAATTTGGGTTAGTTTCGTTTGGTTGCGCCTCGAAGCGAGCGGAGGGCCGTGCGTGAAGTTAATATTTACTTTGAAATTCGTTCGGGCCGACTCGGGATCATTCGTTTTGCGTGGGGTTTAGCTGCTAGTATAATTGTCTGATATATCCTCTCCTTAATAATATTTACCTATGTTATATGCGCAAGCGCAATGTGCGTTGGTCAATGAATAACATATACGTATACGTATATGATGAATAAAGAATTCTTTATTCTTTGGCGTTGGTGAAGAAGTGAAGTTTGTCTTGTCACTTGTCATTAAACTTTGAGAAATAGAGAAAAATTATAACTTTTGGTGTTTGGGCCTCATATTTTTATGTCTTTTCTTTGTATTTATGAACTTTTTCCCAAAAAATGGATAATTAATGTAAATGAGTTTATCCTTTTCCTAGATGAAAAAGGTAATCCCGTAATGGAAGGTGGCCAAATTTATTCACAAAAAAGTGATGATGAGTATGACAAATGTTCATTGAGTTTGAGTACATACAATACAATAAATGTAATAAAATGTAGCACCAGATACAAGGGAGAGACCGGTTACTGGCCCAGTAAATGTGTTCATTGCTTTTTATCGCTTTTTGTTTCACGTAACTTCCTATACTCATTTCCTTATCACTCATCTGGGGAAATGAAGATAGATGGAGCAGTCAGCGCTTTCCCCGTGGTTGCCAATTTGCCTACAATTTCTGTACAATACATTTTGGTGTTTTTTTTTACTCATGCTTGATTAAGAAACAAGATATACCATGAATACAAAAAAAAATCAATTTGACAACGCTGTACAAGACCGGTGACAGTGACGCGCGAGGTGGCCTTGGCCGATGACGGCATTGACGGCTTGACATTTTTGGTGTTATGGCCGCTTTGTTTGGTTATGCTGCTTACGTGTTTTTGTGATTTATTGTGCGATTATCGTAGTTTCCCACCTAAAATGATTGACTTTTATTAGTGATTAGAGTGTATATTATTTATTATTATGAGAATTTGTTGCAAGGAGATTCACTCTGGTTGCTCGATGGAAACGTCTTTGTCCTTATAGGTATTATTTATTATTTGCATTTGTCATTCATTTGAAGGTGAACTTATGTCACTTTCGATTATTTTTGCTTCATTTGACAAATATTACTCAGAAATAATAATCGGGCATTAGTGCAATTATGTTTATATTAAATTTAATAAATGAGAAGAATCATAGTCTGTTTGGCCATTCAGTTTTACAATGTTACTTCTTTTAGCGATATTGATGCGTATTGTCTGTAAGAAAAATATGCATCAAAATCAAATAAATAAATTTTGAATTATATGGGAGCATTTATTTAATTGAACCTGGAAATTTTGAAGAAATAAAGAAAAGAAAAGAGATAGTTAATTTGAATTTGGCGGGCAAACAACAGCGCCCGTCTCGTGCGCCATCTGCGTTCATTTCCCTTGGAGCGAGACAAAGAAGACATGGCAGCTTTCTCTCTCCCGGAGGATTTATTAACATTGAATTGCGTGTCTCTTTCTTGTCTCTGCTGTTTGTGGCATACATTTAGAATATAAAAATATGTGTCGTTTCAAATTTCATTATTTTGGACCCCAAATACAAGGTAAACAAGGCTCCTTAATTCAAATTTCACCCAAACTGACACAGTGACAGAGTGACACCTGACACTGATCTGACATTTTAAAAGTCGTTCATATATAAATACCAAGGTTTGCCGGCACAACTCCTCGATGACGTCATTTTGATCACCTTACCCGTACTGTACCTTCGCGTTACTATTCGTTTCTGAACGCACTCCTGTACACTAATTAAGAATCACTTGTAACTATTTTTAAGGAAGATGAAAATAGATGCTTTTGCTTTGCTCACTTTTAAATCTGAAAGGAATGATGCTTTCATGACGATAATGAGCGTCTAACCGAAGAAATGCTCCCTTCAATAAGCTATTGTGGCAAATAAGTTGTCTGCAAACTCGAAAGGAGTACTGGAAGTAGATGCTCTCATAATAATAACGAGCAACTAGCTCAATATGGAGGCGTAATTCGTCCTGGTGCAAGAGTTTGTTTAAACCCTTTAAGGCAGCTTACCTGTAGCGATTGTGTTTCGACATAAATATCGATTTGGAACAGTCTTTCATGTATGGCCAACATTCAGCTGGACCCCCTTCCTCTCCTCGCCCAGCATTTTCAGCATCCACGTATTCCTTCATCATATGTGCATATGGCGATTTACTAGCACTATAAAATTAAAACAATTATACATAATTGTTAAATGCCCGTATTAAATTTAAACAGATATTCACACCATAGAACTTGGTGAACAGGGAATGCTTCTGGAGAGTAATGACGTCACTAGGAACAAGAATTCATCTGCTCTCACAGCGGGGCGCGGTGACTCTAAATGCCTCAAATGTTTTGCTTTTAAATCAGAATTATTAACGAGCACCCGGCGCGGCCGTACTAAAACCGAGGTTAGAATTTACAAAACATGTTAAAAGGCTAATTACCATATTAAAAATTTTTGGGGAATTAGGATTTTTAAGTGTTCTTAGTAAAAGCATTTTAATAGCTGGGTAGGTGCTGAATCCAGATTCTTTCGAGGAGAAAAACATGCCTTGAAAGATGGTATAAAAAGCTAACAATCTTTGCGAAAGGGTCAGTCTGAAAATTCTTCACGTTCGTTAGCGCGTTACTATGCCCACAAGGGGCCTCGAAAAGTAGTTGTAAAATATCCATCAGAAGTTGTGGAACGTTAAAAATTAATTTTTAAAAAGGTTCCCATTTTGTCTAAATATTTCGGTAAAAATCGTATGTTTTTTAAATAGAAAATCAAAATCACTGCACCCAAAAACCCCTTTGTAAAGTACCCACGTCGAAATTTAAATTTTTCGAAAAATATTTTTGAATATTTTATTTTTGCTTTTAATACGGAGACGGTTAAAGGGATCCATTTACATGTTACCAACGTACAAATAAAAATTTTAAATTATATACAGGGTAATAAAAAAAATTATTTTTTAAAAAGTTCCCATTTTTTCGAAATATTGCGGTACAGAAAAATCGTACGATTTTTTAAATGTAAAAAACGAAATCCCTACATCCAAAAACCCCTTTGCAAAGTACTCAGATCGAAATTTAAATTTTTCGAAAAATATTTTGAATTTTTTTTTTATTTTTATTACGGAAACGGTTAAAGGGATCCATTTGCATGTTACGAACGTACAAATACAAATTTCTAAATTATATACAGGGTGATAAATGATTAATTTTTAAAAAAGTTCCCATTTTTTTCGAAATATTTCGATACAGAAAAATCGTACCATTTTTTAGATAGAGAAATCGAGCTCTGCGCACTCAAAAATCCCCCCTCCTGAAGTATTTGAAACGAAAAAGATGATCAAACTACCATATTCCCTATTTCGTGCCAAAACCTGAAGAAAATGGTAAATTTCGAAAAGAAAATCATATTTTATCGAATATCTACCTTATTTAAACTCCTATCGAAAAATGTTATAGAAGCTTTACGATCGACCCTGAGGCGACGAAGATACTGGCGCAAACCGATTTCAAATATCTTTTTTCGTTGTCGAGAAAATTAGAAAAATATAAAAATCACGTTTGGTCGATTTAAAAAAAAAGAACGAAACGTCATACGATCGAACGGAATACGGCACGTTAAAGTACTCCATGAGACTCATCTTTTTCCCATTTACCGTTCACTTCTAACTATTACCGTTTTAGAATTATAGCCGATTTAATGAAAATGTCGATTTTTTGAAAATCGCCCGTAATTTTTATTTCTTTTTTATTACGGAAATGGTTAAAGGGATCCATTTACATGTTACCATCATAAAAATAAATTTTTCAAAATCATATACAGGGTGGTAAAAAAAATTATTTTCAATTTTTTTTCCTTTTTCAAAATTTATCCGTTATTTAACGTCGGACGAAAAATTTCATAGGAAACTTTTTATTTGAAATTAGGAGAGGTATCATGGACCTTAATACATTTTTCCAAAAAGGTCATAATAATTGAGATATCCGCCAAAATTATAAAATGAAGATAAAACCCTGTTTACCTAAAGAATAGTTTAAGCATTTCTCCCAACAATCCAAAGCCTCTCATAGGATGAGCATGGACCTCGCATATAGCTCGCAGTAAACAGGCTCTTCCGTCCATTCCAAAATTTTCTAATAATTCTTCCACTGCAAAATAGAGAAGGGCCCTTTCACCTCCTTGTAACTGCCCCGTTTGAGGGGGTTTAGGGATGTCATTTTCACTCGATCTGGAAAACACGAATATTCATTAGTTTGTAAACCTTAAAGCCGGTTTTGAAAGCCCTCCCGCTCACGCTAAAGAAATTTACCGCTGGATTCATTAATGTAAAACCTGAAGCTTTTTAAAACCTAACAGAAGTAGAAGGTTCTGTTCTAAGTCACTTTTGTATTTAACATACTTAGTAGAAGTTATATGCTTAAGCTTCCCATGGTTCTAAAATTTAAAGGTATAATGTCTGAATGCAGGATTTGATCTATAATGATACAATATGAAAAATACTTGAATGATCTAAGCCCAACTGAACGGAAGAGAGATGAATAATATGAAACTATGTGTTAAAGCAGTTTAACACTAACCTTTTACCTCTTCTCTTCTCCAAGATATCGCCAATGTAATCTGCTAGAATTCCCCCAGCTGCCCTTCCCATCGATCTAGCCAAAAGGGGGGGAAGTACACCGTAGGGATTTTCGTTATCCGTTAAACCCAATTTGTCAAAGTCAACTAGAAAAACGAAAAAATAGTTATTTATGTACTTAGGGCAAACCTAAATTATGTAGCATATTTGAATCATCTTTATTTTCTGTTGGTAGAGTACATATTCAATTAAGTTCAATGTATCACGGAACACTTGGAGCTAGCCGCAGCACGGCACCTAATGAGGCCAATGAATCGTTAACTATTATTTCACTTCACGCATGACCCTCCGCTCGCTTCGCTCACTACGGGGGCACACCCAACAAAAATTAACCAAAATTAACCCAACGCATGCCCAAAATGAAGAAAAAAACTTTTTACAAACATAACCTGAAAAGATTAAAAAAAAAACGCATCTAACCACTGAACCATCAAAGCACTTGCAGTGAATTCATTGCACCGCAAAGACATTGGTAAATGGAACGTTTCTTTGACCTCATTAGGTGCCGTGCTATGTCTATCTCTAAATTCACGGAACACTTTTTGAAACAGTTTAAAGATTGTTCTATAGATCACAAAATTTAGTGTCAATGAAACATACGTTGTTTAAAAAGCGTCTGGCAATAGGGGCCAAATTTTCGATGTGGTACCGTGCATGCGTAATATAGCCGAAATATCGGAATGATCAATGTCTTTACGTTTTAGCGAAATTCCGTCATCGCCTCGGTGGTGTAGTAGGTAGAGTGTTTGCCTGTCATTTCTGCGCTGTGGGTTCGACTCTCGTCGGTCGCGACGGATGTTTTATTTCCCTTTTTCTAAGGTTATGTTCGTTTTTATTATTTTACATTTTTTCTTAGTTTTTGGTTAGTTTGGGTTAGCCTTGGGTTAGTTTTAGGTAGTTTTTGAAGATGGCGCGTCCGTAGCGAGCGGAGGGCCAGGCAAAGCCATAATAATATCTATTATTCTTGTTTCGATATTGCGCATGCACGCTATCGAATCGAAAATTTGCCCCTATGAATGAATAATAAGACAAGATAGGCACAAAGTTTGACAAGACGTTGCCCGGACGGCACGGCCCACATCACAGGGCTTTAGAGTTGCGCGGGCATTACGTTGTTGGTAAACACCCTACCTTTAGGGTCCAGCAAATTGCTTTCAACTGGTCTCGTAGCGCAGTGGTTAGATGCTGTGCTTGTGATACGGCGGATTCAATTCCCGTCGATGTTTTTCTTTTTAGTTTTTTAAGATTATGGTTTTCTTTTTTTTTATTTGGGTTAGGTTTGTTTTGTTGCGCCCCGGAGCGAACGGAGGGCATGAAGTGAAAATGTAAAAATACAAAAAATGTAAACATTAAACGCATGTGTTGTCAACATTGTGATGCGCGCGCAACTATGAAGCCCTGTGATGTGGTCCGGGCAACGTCTTCAAAGTTTGGAGCTATATGTTTAATTCGTTCCTCATCATTTCCGGCCTATTAAAGCGCCATAATACACCAATACTCGTGTCTACACACAGGAATATCACTTTGGCCTCCAGGCTTCCGCATGCGCATAGTACGGGTGCGTTCGTTTACAAGCGTCTAGGACTTCACGCATGGCCCTCCGCTCGCTTTGCTCGCTCCGGGGCGCAACCAAACAAAAGTAACCCAAACTAACCCAATCTGACCCAAATTAAAAAAAGAAACAAATATAATCTTAAAAAAATTGAAAAAGCAGGAGCTCTGACCACTAGACCGTTTGAAAACAATTTTGTGCACCGTAAAGGCATGGGTAATTCTGATACATATTCGGCTACCCGTATTGTGCGCATGCGGAAGCCAGGAAGCCAAAGTGAAAGGGATGTTCCTGTCTATAGACGCTAATTACACCAATATACGCCTCTGATCCTCGTATGCGTCTTGTGATTGATTTTTAATCTAGTGTTCAATAGATTTAAAAAATGGTAAGAACGAAGCTTCGTTATACCTAATTTACATCTTCCGTTAACTTACTTGTAAACGGCAAACTAATTGTCAAATTTGAAAAAAATCCTTGGGGCGGGTGCCTTACAAAAGGCATCGATAGTGAAGGTGAAATAACCATTGTAGTACCAGGAGGAAGAGCTAATCTTCCATCTTCTGTTATCCTACAACAAATAACGCTTTTATAAGTAGGGCACAGTATCAATAAACGAATGATCCGATACCATTTGAATGATTCAAATGAGAAGGCATCAACCCCATTAAAAATGAGTCATGAGTAGTGCTTACCATAGTATTCTTTTCTGTCTGGATTTCGGTTGCTGACTACTCTGTGGTATTGCATCAGTCTTGGATAACGCAGGATATACCAATAGTCCTAAAAGTATTACCATAGCTAAGCTATGAGTTGACGGTGGTCTTGGTGGATGAACTGTTGCTGTTATCATTCTGAAAAGAAGAACAATATGTAGCAACCAAAAATTTATTATTTGAAATACAACTGTCCCAAATCCAATGGCCATAATTTCTATAAGATGAAATAGTCTAATACATTTAAACCAAAGTTAATTTATAGGTCTCCACTGGCACGAAATACCTGGGTGTTACATTGGATGAAGTTTTGCGTTTTAAATTCTGGTTGCGGGTAAGGGGCTTGCTGTTAACAATAATTCACATATGCTTCCTTCCAGTTGGTACACAATGGGGCAGAAGCCGATGCCTTAGGATTAAATGGTGACAATGCAAAATGCTTTACTAAACAAACACGCAAGGCTGCGTATAAGGCATCCTATAGCAACTGAGGGAAAGTACTTATTTTGATGAAATAGTACTGCACCTAAGTTAACGAACCCTTGCGTCGCTTGAAGAAAGAGCGTACTTATATTGTGAACTACTAAAATGCATAAACTACTAACTAAATTTCACTTTGTCCTAAGTTTGAACTTGAATTTGCAAAATATTATGTAAACATTAAACACAAATTATAAACAACGGAAGCAATTATGAACCTTAAACGTGTAACGTTCAGCACATTTTATCACATAAACCCTCTGGCGAATCATCAGTTCGGCAGACTTTGTGTCTCACCTAAAACCAACTCCAGCTCAGTCCACATGGGCACTTGGGGTTCTAGCCTATCCTTTTTTCCTTAGCCAAACCTGAGGTTTGCAGTCTACATATGCACCTGAATTTCAGTGATTTCATATCCACAGTAGTAAAAGTCAAACCTATGATAAATTTGTCAAAGTTCTGAGGAAGATAATTTTCGAAGTAGAATCATTAGATCAAGTGCAGTGTAAAGTTTAAGTAAAAAGCTAATTATAAATAAAACACAACAAACACTCTTAGAAAAACTATATTTATAAAACAGTGACCAAAAACCTATAAACAATTCATAAATATACCTCAATCGAGAGAACATGCGCATCTTAGTAATCGGGTATAATATATTGTTAATGTTTTCTCATTAAGTCTTTGCCAATAGACGTTGTTATTGTTTTTAACTCAATTGCTTCCTTTATCATCTCTTCTCACGTGACGTAGATCGATCCCAAATCTGAGCTATATTTCTGCACGCTAACCATAGCGTGGCGCGCGGATAACCCTTATCATGACAATACAGTGACCTTGGCTGGCCAATGATGTCTTCTCTTGTCGTCTTGACTTTGCACATTTGAAGACGGATACGTTATGGCGGCGGGAAGCGTGCCTTCTATTACGATGAGCAAGATGAGGCATTGCCTCTAATTAAGCGTCGGACGAGGGGTGCGCTGGCGAAATTGCCCTTTGTGGAGCAGAAGCCATACCTATTGTCTTACTAAGACAATAGGACATAGAAAGAAAGAAAAGAAAGTGAAGTAGGTTTTGAGAAAATAAAAAAGATTGGAGCAGCGTTCTGTCAAATTGATAATTAGTCAATCGGCGACTAATTAATAGTTCAGTGCTAATTACAATAGTTTTCGAATTTGTTGAACATTATTAATCTCGATGGATGTGTGAGATGCTTGCCACGAGGACAGCAGAAACTTCAATAATCAATCAATTATTGAAGTGAGCACCACTCGAGGTACGCCACAGAGCGGAGTATGCTCACCACTAATGTGGACTCTAGTGGTATACGAACTACTGGAAATACTGACAGACCTCTGCCACCATTGTGTTGAGTATGCTGATGATATTCTCATCACAACAAAAGGAAAGCTTGAGGGTGCACTACCTGAACTCATTCAAAATGAACTCAAAGCAACAAAAGAATGATGCCAAACAGTGGCGAATACACGGGAGCAACATTACATCGGCATCGGAAGTGAGATATCTAGGCATAACGCTGGACTGCAAACTCAAATGGACTAAACACATCGAAGGAGTTATAACTAAGGCTACGAGGGCCCTCATACACGGTTTGCCAAAGCCTTGCAGGAAAAACCTGGGGATGTAAACCCCGGAAATCATACGATGAATGTATACAACGCCTGGCATGCATAAGCATAACAGGCGCAATGAACAGCAGCAATCGAGGCAATCGTGGGCCTCTCACCTCTAGACATTGTTATAGAGGGACCAGCTATAGACAAGCAATGACTAGAAGCGCAAGAGAGGGAGCGGACGAAGGAGGATGGCTTAGAACGAATGAATTAACATCCCTGATAAAGCATATACCACTTCTTGGGCTCCCCAGGGACGATATAGTCAAAAGATATAATTTTGTAAAATACTTCACGGTCGTGATAAGAAGTAGAGAATAATGGAAAAAGACCACCACTTGCATTCTCACATCGCAACAAAGTTCCATAAAATGGTATACAGACGGGCAAGAACTGAACAGGGGACGGAGCCCAAGTATTTGGGCCAGGAACCAAATTCTCTGAAGCAATGAGAGACAACCCGGACATATTCCAGGCGGAAATTAACGCCATAGGAAGATGTGCGCAGTTCAGCCTCGACAGAACCTATAGGAAGAAAGATATTGTCATCTTCTCAGACAGAAGCGGCCATCAAACCGCTGAGCCAAACAACAATCAGCTCCAGAATGGTATGGGAATGCCTAGATAGGCTAAACGAACTAGGCAAGAATAACAAACTATCCCTTCAATGGATACCAGGACACGCTGGGATAGAAGGCAACGAAACAGCAGACCAATTGGCAAAAGTAGGAGCACAAACTTCGGTTTTTGGGACCGGAACTTTTCTGTGGCATGCATAGGGACGCACACCTGCAAGGAATTCAGGAAAAGAAGAGCGAACGAAATGGATCAATCTATGGGAATACCGTCCAGGGTTAAGGAAGTCAAGAATGTTTCTAGAGCCCCCTCATTCAGGGAAACCAAAAAACCTTATAACACTGAGAAAGAACAATCACCGCATTCTCACCGGGTTTCTTACGGGCCACTGCCACTGGTTGAGAAGGCACGTGGAAAGAATAAAAATTGAAAACGAGTACAGTGAGGAGGGGGAGGAAATCCCGGAACACCTCCTCACGGAGTGCGAGGCGGTCGCCTAGTTCGAGTGCTGCATCGTCGAACAGGAGAAACTTTCATCCATAGAACCATCCAGATTACTTGCTTTTATCAAAACACTGAAGCTGGATGAGGTACCCTGATTGAGAATCACATCAACGGAAGCACCATGGAAAGGGGCACAATAGATCTGTACAGGCCCCTCTAGATCATTCATTCATTCATACAGTGTCTTTTAACACTGAATATATCATTCAATCTCAATTAACAGTTACCTTGTGCTCTAGTACTTGCATTGACAGTGCATTCTTTGTGGGAAGGTTGTGGACCTTCATTTGTCGGATCATTTTTCCCAAATTGTTTCAGTAAACTTATAATTCAAAAAGATCAAGAAATACACTCAATTATAACTCAAAATAATATTTTCTAAAGTAAACAAGGGCAAGTTCAGCGCTTGCATAGAGAATGAGGGATGGCCTAAGGCAAGGTGTACGACAAAGGTAAATGTGAGGAGGCTTTTAATTCTTTTGCCGATATTCCTCCTTATTACTTTGAAATGTGCTTTCCCTTAAAAAGAGTTTCTTCTGGAGCTTCTGCATATAAGAAAAGTAAAAGTTCTGAAGCTTCAGAATTGATTCAATTAAAATATTAGTTACTTATAGTTGGTGACCTATTAAAAACAGATAAATAAAATATAAATCATTACATAAGACTTTAAGCAAGATGTATAAAAGAAAGCTCATGCTATTTTACCAAAAATAAAATGATAAATCCAAAACCATGTGGCAAATAATTGGTAACCGACAGAAGAGATCCAAACAGAATAAATCGATAGATTATTGAAGGATGCTTTACTGGTTGCTCTGATGCAAGATGATCCAGATTTTGATTTTTAAGCTTCAATATTCCTTACAGCGAAAATTCATTCTTTTTATCTCCTGTCTGTGTTTATGATGTTGTATCACAGATTACTCTAGAATAGAATACTCTAAAAGAAGTGAATACTGCTTTTTCCATTCCATAAGAGAGAAAAAGAGCGCGCGAGAGAGAGAGAGAGAGAGAGAGAGAGAGAGAGAGATACTTTCTCTCTCTCGAGAGACGAAAATTTCAAAGCATGCTTTGACGCGGCCTTGAAAAATCAGTCTTATGCAGCCAAAGAAGTATTCACCTCAGAAATCAATTGTAAGTGCATGGAAAGTACTCTGAAAGACACCAGCAGTGCAATGTGTATTAACGCACTTTGTGACAGAAATGTACGAAATGTGTGCCTTTTACTAAACGCACCCTAGTGAAGTCACATGATCGATTCGAGTCTACCTACCTCAATTTTGAGCTCTCACGCATGCGTACGTGCTGTTTCATATGTTTTTCAAATTTCTTTTTTATTTATTTTGGGCATTGCCATGGGTTAGTTTAGGTTAGTTTTGTTTGGTTGCGTCACCCGAGCGAGCGATGGGACACGCGTGAAGTAAACTATTAGGACAACACCGGGCTGCTGCCAAATGCGCAGGTTTAAAGGTCGAAAATTAGCGGTAGGTAGACGCGACTCAACGATCGTATAGCGTACTGCATTTTAAGATCCTTTACACAAATAGTGCACTATGTAAAAATCAACCTCTCCTATTGCAGCAATAGCCGCCTGTTGCACTATTCAAAAGTGGCAACCTATGGGCGAAAAAACGAGTTTCTGCGCATGACAAAATCGATGCAAAATCCAAAAACCCAAACAAAAAAGATACCGTTTCGTCATGCGCACTAAAACACTTGCCGTCTCAGCAGGCGTCGATCAGGACCGAACTTGGCTTTTGTCTTTGACGTGTTTTCCTTTTGATGGCGCGGCGTTTTGTGTTGATAATTCGAATACTTTACTTTTTATTGACTTTCTTTGGCCCTAGTGTTTGTAGTTGCTTAATTAGTTTTAGTTTAGTGGTTCATGTTTGTGCTTTGTGCGTACCCTATTTTGATTTTCGTTTTAATTGAACAATACGCACATAAACAATGGGCGATGCTACCAAAGTAGAATCCCGAAAGTGTATGGTTGTGTTTTGTAGCAGTAGAGGCAAAATAACCGGGATTTCCTATTTCAAGTAAGTATAATTATTAAAAGTATTACTTATTTATACCTTATTGTTTGTTTCACTATGCTAACTTGCCCATTTCACAATCGGCAAGACTACTCTACCGAATATTTGGTGAAATAATTACTTTCGTTCATAATCACAAGAGTACGAGTTCAAATGTTGGAGTCCGGGCCTGCCTAATGACCTTCACACTGCAACAGATGGCGCCCACTAATTCTCTAATGCGCAAGGCAATATAGGAATCGTTTTGTTTACATTTCGCGGTCGTAAATTTGCCATGTGAGATCTATTTATTGCTTATACACTCCTATACAAATCAAAGGATGCAATCGATTTCTGTCAAGAGCTCTCGTGGTGTAGAGGTTTAGACAACTGGGTTTCACCTGGACGGCCCGGGTTCAAACCTCGTTGCATTTTATTTATTTTTTTTTAAGATTATATTTCTAAACAGTTTTTTCTTGATTTTGGGTATGTCTTGGGTTAGTTTTGGTTAGCACCTGGTTAGTTTCCTTTTTTTGAGCCGCCGTAGCGAGCGAAGCGAGCGGAGGGCCATGCGGATCGACCAATAGAAAAGGCCGATTTTTATATAGTGCACTATTTGTGTAAAGGATCTTATAATGCTACTGTACTATGATAGGTTTATCTATGACTATGTGACTATACATTCAAGCAGTGTTGCCGATTGTCACACAATTATTAGATTTTAACATAATTTTTCAACATTCTCATAAAAAAAGGTAAAGATTACATCATTATATGGTGAATGGTGATTCAGAAGGCACATATTTTGCTTGTCCCGCCATTTTGAAGTTTTACCATAATTTACGTCAAAATCTGATAATTTTGGCTTAGCAATCGCATAATTTCATTTCATGCCACCGGCAACACTGCACTCAAGTATCAAGAATCGAGAGTTTACGATTCTTGATCAAGTTGGCTTTGAGAAAATAAAAAAAGAATGGAGCAGAGCAGCGTCCTGTCAAATTGATAATCAGTCAGTCGGCGACTAATTACAAAGGTTTTCGAGTTTCTTGAACATTAATTTGTGCGTATTAAAATAGACACAACTTTCAAAAAAGCGTGTTTTGGTTTAGTATCGAGATGTTGTTTTGAGTACAAGAAAATAGGGAGAAATTCTGTAAGTAGTGCAATCTAAATTTATAATCTTCGTAAAACTAAAAACTGATTTTGAATTATGCTTTTCAAAAATGAAGATGCGCAGACGCAGGTCCTCACTTTTGTTTAACTGGTTGCAGTGCAGGGGGTAAAAGTAGAAGTAATTTCCAAGCTTTTGAACGTGTAGCTATGCTGCCAAGTAAGTGATAGAAATATGGATATATTTTTCGTTTGCTTCTTCTCAATTCTTTTAATTTATTTGGATTAGTTTTGGTTAGACTTGATTCGCTCTCCTATTTTGGCGCGTTTTAATGCAAACGAGTTGAAAATAACCCATACTAGGCGATGTTGCCAAGCCTAGATTTTATACTTGGTATTAAAAGAGGCTTAAATTTTGACATTTCTTTTCTTCTTTACGGATTCCATAAGAGAGAAAGAGAGTCATATACTTTATCTCTCTTGCGAGACGAAAATTTCAAAGCGTATCGTGACGTGACCTTGAAGAATCACTCTCATGCAGCCAAAGTAGTATTCACTTCAAAAATTTGAATTCTAGTGGGCAAGATGGAATTTCAAATAACATTTTAAAATCGTGCCCTTTGTGGCGTACTGACATTCTTAATCAATTTATCTTATGGAGAAGGAACTTTTCCTAGCAACGGTTACCTATTCCTATTTTTAAGAAGGGCGATCCAAACAGCTTTAGATGGTCATTATCATATATTTAATACTCCTATATCGTGTGTCAAGCTTGTTTACTATGGAACTGCAGTTCGCCGAGGATGCACTGCTGCACATGCTTGATGTGTACTTTGGGTAATTTGCGCATGAGCTAGCGCGGAATAATAGTTGGACGACTGTAAACGACAAACGAGCTGACAATCCGGCGCTCAATACGTCCACGCACACGTGGAGGCGATCGATAATCGAAGGGGCACCGCTTATTGGGTGAAATTCTTGACATGCGCTCAACGCTCAAAGTACACATCGATCATTCTATATCTCGTTTTGATTTCGGACAACTTTTGGCTCGACACACGATATAGGAGATAGAAGTGTTAAATATATGGTCATTATGACGTTTTCTTATGTGATTTATGAGGTATAATTTTAATTACTTTGTAACACCATTGAATGCAAGAAATAAAAGTTATTATTAATATTACTTTTTCAAAATTTATAAAAAAATAGCAGCACATGTTGCATTTGCATATGTTGGGAAACCGATGGGATATTTGATTCGATCAGATGACCTGAATCGGATTTAATTCTCCCGACATAATCGCATTCTTTTAATGAAGCCGGGACGTCACGCTCGAAGAAACACAATCTCATGCCGTAAGATATTATTTCATTTTACGATATTACTAGATAATTAAATTGAAAGTGTTAAACATATGTTCATTACTGTTACGTACCTCATTCAGAATAGTAACAGTGTTCTAAAAATTTATTGCACCTTGCCGATACGGTCATTAATTTATTATTGTGTCATTGTGTGATGTCTGTTGGGTTAGTGGTCTATTGTGGGTGCTGGCGTGTTGGGTGTGTCAGGTTTACTAATCCAAACCATTATTTTCTTTTTACTACATATGTTTGTATGAAAAATGTAATAGAAACGTTTACCTGCATTCCTTCACTTCGTATAAATGCATGAATATGAATTGAAAATCGTGTAGAGAATATCTAGAACAGACGCGGAATACCCTGCACGGATGGCGTTTTTACGCGCCTTCTTTGGAAGTAGTCAGCGTTATTCGCGAACGCATCCGTACGTTTGACCAAGTGAACAGTCTTGATATTTTTGTAATATCTTAAACGGACACAACGATAATGTTTGATTTTTTCCATATGGTAGATGTATCTCTATTATATAATATATTCAGTTAAAGTCGTGGCATTGAACCAATCTTCCCGAGGGGTTGAGTCATACCTTGCTTAAAAGGGCGTCTATATTTTCCTTTTTACATTTGGGTCGTCCTTTGTCATGCTTTCAGTGAAATAGAAATCTAAAAAATCGCTCCTAAACGTCGATTATTGATTTTGGGGGAGCAATCTTCTGTATCTGTATTTTCAACCCTTCAATTTCAACCCCTAAGCGCGATTACCCCCAATTTTTTTAATGGGAAAGGGAGTCGAGTGATATCACATTTTATACCTCCTAGGTTCTCTGTCAATATGACAACTTGTCCAACCCTATGGGGAAAATGGTTTTTAAAGTGAGATACTCCTGAATCGTTTTGGCGGGGGTGAATTGCATCTTTCATCCCTAAAATTGGAAAGCGCAGTTTTCTTTATTTGTAATTATTTTCTTAAAAAAAGTAAACACGAAAAAAAATATGTTCAATTATTTCTTAATCAGTTTATTAAATGCTGGAAATGGCCACCGTTTACTACAACTAGGACGCTTTAAGGTATTTTTGCGGCACAGGTGCAGCTGACGCGGTAAAAATGAAAGATTTCATTATCAACTTTCATTATTTTGTGCACTAAAGTCGGTGGTTTGTGTTTTATGTAACGTAATATGTGTATTTTAATTCCATTGATAGTGTTTCAAGTTCCTTTTAAAAAAATATATTTTTACCAGCTTTAGTGGACTAAAGAATGATAGATCCATAGTTACCATAAGTAATATCTACAGTCCACTCCACGTCTTAAGTCAGCTGCTAAAAAATACATGAACAATAATTGCAGGCCTATTTCAGTAGTGCTGGTGAGTGTATTCTCTAAGATCCTGGAGAAAATCATAAGGAAAAGAATGTTATCGTTTATTAATACCCATGTATTGACTGATAAATTTCAATACCTATGGTTTTATAAGGAACAGTAGTACACTCGGTGCGCAGGTTGATTTCCTACGAGGAATCCTACGCTATATCTCTAGATAAACAACAAAGAGTTAGTTATAGCAGTTTCTATCGACTATCAGGTTTCTACAAGAACTATGGGTTTGAGAAATCCAATTACAGATGCAATTAAAAAATTTAATAATTTAGCTTATTGTACAAAAGTTTTAAATAACTATAGGAGTTTTGTTAAAAAAATAAAAAACTCTAAAAATGCTAATTAATTATAAGCAACAGTGCAGTGTATATTAATTTTTGTCTTGTTATTCTCAGGGCCAGTGCATGTTTGCAAGCACGTATTAGCGAATTATTGTTATAATTTCTGTATCGATATTAGATAGATATGTGTAGAGGAGGCGTCATCCCCTTTATGACACTGCGACCTGTAAGATCTATGGCAACCCTCCTTGTACTTAGAGTATTGTGTCCAACCGTGTCTTCTAGATCAGACACCAAAGTGTCGACAGTGGCTCCATGGTGTGTAGTTTAACGCTTCTGGATTAGTTGTCCCCTAACCCGCAGTTTCGAAGTGCAACCTCGAAAGTCCTTCAGTGTGGCAGAGAATGTGTTTTATCGACTCCTCCCCTTCCTGACAGAACCTACACAGGGTTTCATCCGCCAGGCCTATCAGACTCATATGTCTCTTTAGTAGGCAGTGTCCTGCTAGTAGTCCCACTATGATTCTTATTGCCTTCCGATTATAACTTAATAAGTCTGCTGTTAATTTTGCCGAAGGTTTGCTGATGAAATCTTTGGCATGCCTATGTCCCGGTAGATTAAACCACCACCTCTGGGACGCTTCTTCTATCCCTTTTTGAATGGATGCCTTGACTATGGGCCTCGCGACTCCGCAAAATGGTTCTGGTCCGGTCAGTGCTTCGTCTGCCATCTCGTTGCCTCCATGGCATTCGTGTCATGCCACCTACGCCAAGGTCACTTTTCTATTAAGCCTTCCTATTTCGTTCAACATATTTATACAGTCGAATACTAAATTTGATGTTACTTTATTGGAAGATACTACTTTGATTGCTGCTTGGCTATCGGAGTAGATAACGACTGTCTTGTTGCTCACCTTCCTCCTAATCATTTCCTCTATACAGAGGATGATAGCTGTAATTTCCGCCTGAAATACTATGGTGAGTGCATAGGTATCTAGATTTTGGTCTCTGTCCTTGGTTCGTAGATTCCGGCTCCTATTACTTGGTCGGTTTTCGAGCCGTCTATATATCAGACTATGGCTGCCCTTATGGGTGGGCCTTTTACCCGTAGGTCTCTTGGTGGGATTTGTGTTGAAAATGTCTTTTCAAAGCAATACTGCAGAGCGGTTCGAGGGCATGCCTATGATTTTATCCTCCTTAATCTCGCAGTATAGTTTATTGTTTTCGGTGCCGTGTCCTCTTATTAGTGGTGTTTAGTATTGTCTTAGTCTGTAACAGACCGACTTGGCTTCGCTTTGTATGAGAACATGGAGTGGTGGGTAGATTTAATAATACCTCCATCGCTGCTGTTAGCATTGTGCTCATGGATCCGGTAACACAGAGCAAACTAGTCTCTGTACCCCATTTAGCCTTCTCATCGCCTCTACTTGTCTGGTTTTCGTCCACCAGGCGATTGCTCCATATGTTATCATAGGTCTAACCACCCTTGTGTATAACCATAGAGTAATTTTCGGGTTCAATCTAGAGGTGTGTCGGTCCGGATGGACCCGGTCCAAATGAACGAATCCAGTAACGGAACGAGTCACGAGTCGGACCGAATCCGTCATATCATTCGGACCCGGTCCCCTACTTGCTTTATCGGAGCAGAAATCGCGGTGCGAGGACTGCAAGCGATGCCGTGGTGAATCGGTCCGGGTGAAGCAACGATTTATAGGAGTCGAGTTCCTTGAATTAATACAATTCGGTCCGAGTCCGGAATTTTGTTTGAGAAACCAGAGAAATCTTTTGCGTAATAATCGCGTATGCATTTGTTATTATAAGAAAATTTTTAATGGTTGCGTTTGTTTTAAAATGTTAAATAATATTTTGTTTACATTAAAAAAAATTAGGACAATAGATATTTAAAAAAAAAAACTAAAGAAAATAGCAAACATTTTTTAAAACAAAATATATTTGTATTCCTTTATATATAAAATATAAACTACAAGAGCTCAGTTCCATTTGATACGGAAATTGTTGATTTTGTATAATTTTATGCTGCCTATTTAAAACCAAATTCGTATGGTGTTCAATATCAATATTAGGTTCAATTTAAATAAAACATTTAAACCTCACAAAATCTTAGAAAGAATAATGCAGGTTATGCAAAAAACTCCCGTCGGCAAAACACAAACGTTTGTGTTTGTGTGTTTCACGGCGCGGACCGGGAAGCGATCGATAGGTATGTGACATGCCAATAAGGAGCAATGAAGCCTGAATCGGTCGACTGGACCGAATCCATTGGACCGGGTCCACTGACGGACTGATTCAGATGGACCGAATCGATCAACGGACCCGGACCACCCATCACTAGTTCAATCCCCAGTTTTCCCCACACATTCTTCTACATATACCTAGAGCCATTGTGGCTTTTAGCGCCACTTTTTGGATGTGCGTGTTCCATGTAAGTTTTTGGTCAAAGATGACTCCCAGATATTTAGCATCTTTGGAGAAGGGTATAGCTTCTCCAGCTAGTCTCATTTGCTTTAGCCCTGTTAAATCTCTCCTTTTAATGAATGCCACCACTGTTGTGTTATGTGGCTTAACTGACATTTGTTCTTCTCTGCACCAGGATTCTACGATGTTAAGGGTTCTTTGGCTTCTTTCCGATATGGTGAACTTTCCTCGCACCACAACCGTCAAGTCATGTGCGTAGCCCAGGCAGTGAAAGCCTTCCGCCCGAAGTTTTGGGATTAGACCATCCACTAGAATAACCCACAGTAGTGGGGATAATACTCCTCCTTGTGGGCATCCTCTCCCGATTGTTGCTTTAAGTGTTGCCTCGCCATAGGTGGTTACGATAGTCCTATTTTTAAGGCTGACCTCGATCCATTGACGGATGGTTCCTGGGACTTGTCTTCCTTCAAGGGCTCTTCCGATCGAATCTGGTGACGCGTGGTTGAAGGCGTCTTCTATATCGAGAAAACTGGCTAGTGCTATTTCTTTATCCTCTATGGATTTCGACAGCAGCCTACTCAAATTGTCTAGGACTAAGTCCGTAGATTTTCCTGTTTGGTATGCATATTGAAAGGTTGCTTAGCGGGTTGGACTTTAGAGCACTATCTCTTACGTACTTATCGATTGACCTTTCAAGGGGTTTCAGCATAAACGTCGATATGCTGATGGGTCTAAATGACTTTGGTGTCTGGTCCGGTATCCTGCCTACCTTCGGCATGTATATAACATTCACCTGTTGCCACAAGCTATACAGCCTCTGAAGATCTTACAGAGAGATAGGACCAAACTATCCTGTCCTCTCTGTAGAAGCACTGGGTATATCTCATCTAACCCCGGCAATTTGTACGGTTGAAATTGGCTTGCTGCCCATCTAACCCTAGACGGCGTTATGAGCATTATAAGATCCTTTACACAAATAGTGCACTATATAGAAATCGGCCTTTCCTATTGGTCGATCCGCATGGCCCTCCGCTCGTTTCGCTCGCTACGGGGGCTCAAGAAAAGGAAACTAACCAGGTGCTAACCCAAACTAACCCAAGACATACCCAAAATCAAGACAAAAACTGTTTAGAAACATAATCTTTAAAACAATATAAAAAAAAGCAACAGGGTTTGAACCCGGGCAGTTGTCTAAACCTCTACACCACGAGAGCTCTTGACAGAAATCGATTGCATCACGAAGACATATTGTAATACGAGATGGATCGACCAATAGAGAGGTCGATTTTTACATAGTGCACTATTTGTGTAAAGGATCTTAAAATGCGCGTTATGATGTTCGCAGCTAGCCTCCAATCTTGCTTCGGTGGCCTTCTTTTAGGAGGCTCTTCCAGCACTGTGGTTTTCGTTATCTGAATTGACGCTGGAAGGTGGGCTTTAATGAGAAGCTTCAGACTTTCTTCGCATATTTTTGTGTATTCGTCTTCTCCTTTCAGGAGTTTGACTCGGTTCGTAGAGTTTCCTTTTGCCAGCATCTTGTGTATCTTTGCACAGGTGGGGTCTCGTTCACCCTTTGTTGCATGCCGTAAGGACTACCCTATATAGGTCCCATTCATTTGTTTTCTTGGCCTTTGTGAACAGCCTTCTTACGGTCTCCCGAAGCTTATTAAGCCTATCGTTCCACCAGACTGTGTTACCCCCTTGTTTCCAAGACTTTTCGGGGCAGTTTTCATGGTATATTGTTTGAATAAACGATTTTAAAAAAATGAGCGATACTTTCATGCATTCATTCTTTCACACATAAAACTGGATACTGTACATTAGATTAACTATGAGTAAATATCTAACAAAACTTCTTTATTATTTAATGTAACTTCTTTCTTTACTGAATTTAATCAACTTTATCTCAACTAACTCCTTTTCGTTCACACTAAATACCTTGTTACTTTACTTCATTTACGATTCTCTCAACTTTTTTTTATGGGTGTGTGCCACTGCCATAAAAAAAAAAAAACTTAACTTCACCAGGGATATAAGACCTCGAATATTTAATTCGAATCTTGAGTACAAGAACAGATTTTTCTAACTACACGTTTCCAACCGCCATGTTACCTTCATCTATCTTCAACAGGAGAGACACTATGGGTTGTATTGTCTCGAGAAACTGCATTAACACGCTCAAAGAGCCCTTAATTCAGTGTTGAAAAAGGTAACACAGAATACAGCAGATATTTTCTAAATATCTGTGCAAATAAAGGAGAAAACTACTAAATATCTTGGCGTCAAACAGGGCTACGAATGTCGATAGATGTTCTTGGCGCCAAAGTCGTGCAGAGCGATGGCTGGACCGTTGTATCAGAGATGAGTGTTTGTAAGGCACTAAAATCTAATTTTTCCTACGGACGTGTATACAGAGCGAAAAATTGCGCGGACGCATTTGAGAGGGTAGAAACATGTTCTTTCTTTATTTTTACATATTGTTCTTTACACAACATTGACGGAGACAAAGATATATTATCTTGAGAATGTTAATAACGGTTTCCTTGATGGAGTGGCAACTTTGCTTTCCAGCGAATGTTGCATATAATGGAATCTATTCTACCTACAATTCAGGTTCGGACTAGGGAGTAACTGAAATACAATGCTTTAAATGGACAAATCGTTGTTTACCTGGGGCGAAATAAATCTATTCGGAGTTTAATTCTGGCTCATTCATACTACGGACGTACAGGGTGTTATCACCAAACTATACGGTGAAAAACGATAAGTTAATACACATGTTGGGGTGTTTTCCCAAAACAAGATGGGGAGAGTGTCATCAAAAAAACAACAAGGTATCAGAAATGTGAAGTCGGATTACACGGGAAGTGTTTTGTTAAGCATCATATAATGTAAACTTTTTGGTAGTATAATGTCCTACATGTAGTAAGGTAGAAAAAAATATGTTTTGGATAAAATACAAATAAAATATTATGTTTTATTAGTTATTGTGCCCCTTTTAAGTCCACTTGTAAAGCAAATTCTGGAAAAAGTATTGTAATAAAACTTTTAGGCATATCTGGATTAAAGTTCCATTTTTCGTCCTAAAAAATGCATTATTATTGAACAGTATGAAATAAAATAAATTGTGTTTAAAGCGTTGCCTTACGTTACCTAACATTTCAGGTGGAACTTGGTAACTTTCACGAATTATACGATATCGCAAATCATCCAATGATTCAGGCTGGGTAGCATACATTTTAGTTTAGACTCAGATGACCTCATGGAAATCAATCTATTGGGGTCAAATCAGGTGACCTTGATGGCCACTCAATATGACATATTTGATGAAAGTTTTCATCTTAAAATCGGCGCATTAGCTGCACCGTCTTGCTGACAAATTATGGTACCATGGTACTCTTCAATTTCTACGAGGGCTGCAACAGCATTCTCCAACAATCCAGATACATTTGGCCATCAACATTTCCGGATAAAAAGGGATCAATTAAATGATCTCTGTAAATACCAGCCCAAATATTTAATTCTTGAGAATGATGCGTATGTACTTCATGAAATACTCTGGGATTTTCATCTGACCAATATCAGCAGTTGTGCCAATTGGTATTGTCGTTAACGTGAAATGAACACTCATCTAAAGAAGAAGAACAAACTTCACTGATCTTGTTATTCCCCTGAGGAGGTTGAAGCTACGTAGCTAAAAAAAATTATTCTTGTTTTGTTTTGTTTTTTTTTATTTCTTTATTTAAATTTACATTGATCTGTGCAACAAGTGAACAAAAAATACTGGTGCAAAGGGTTGGGAATTAAAAATGAAATGTGATAAGTAATTTTCCAACTTCAGTTATTTTTTTAAAGGCGGAATTTAGGCAGTAAATTAATTCCCATTTATTTCTATCTGCATGTAGGAAGAGACGATCGCTGGAAAAAAACGAAGTTCTTTATCAGCGTATTTAAAAACAGTATTTGCGAATATTCGCCAAAAAAATCATTTACAATACAACCAAACAGCGTTCCACTTTACAAACTGGTTCCGTTCTATAATTCAAAGTTTCAAATCCTTTAATATGCGCTCACACGTTTTGGGTATTCCGATATAATCATTCTAAAACTTCGTGCCAAAAAAAAACACATATGATTGATTTGACCCATAATTGCCAGTTTTTTCTTCTTAATTATACCTTTGTGATTTCGTACTCGTTAGATACCTTAACTGTAATATTTCAATCGAAAAAAATATGCAAAGATTTATTCAGCTGTCATGTATCATTATTTTTAACTGATCATTTGTCTAGTGTTATGGGTATTTACGTGATTGCCCTCTATACTTGAATGTAGGTGATTTTTGTTTTCAATTTGCTAAAATAACGGACCCAAATAATAGTCAAATAATGGACTCATGTTAATTGTGACACAGAAATGAAAAAATAAAGGTGTTTTTAAATAAGAGCGACGCATTTTTGAAAATGTTTAATGCCTTTTTGCTATCGTGAGTGAGTACCGCAATTTTGTACCGATCAATAAGCAATCTGGATTATGCTGAAATAGTTTAAACTTCGCAATTAATTAAGGTCATGCCAACTTTATATAGTCATCCGTGGACAGAATAAACGAGCATATTTGAACTAGTTTGATATATCGTTAACGAATACAAAAAAATACGCCCTGGAGCACTCCATTGCAGAGGTACCGACATGGAGTTTCGGTAAATGCCGCTATTTGGGCAATAATGCATAGTTTATTCTATCAAAGGCTTCGGAGAAGTCCGTGTAGTGCACCCCGAACCATATAGACTTTTGAAAATCTTCAAATTGATTAGACCATCCTTACAATCTATCAATCTCTCAAGCAGTTATTTAATGAGATATGCAAATGACCCAAGGACATGATGTTATAATGCCAACCTCGTATTCGTAACAAATCTACTTGTCGCTGAATATATTCAGATCATCTCATTAATCATTTACCAATTAAAATAGTGGTCATGATAAAATGACAGTCGCACACGCTCTCAGTTGACATTGCATCGCGTATCAATTTCCATAACCAGTCTATCGCGTAGATTCGGTTCAGGTTCACTGGTTCAATAAACGGCGGTGCAGCACCTCATTCCGGAAGCAGATTAACTCGCTGCGTTTACTCAGGTAAAATGCAATCGGTTTAGAAATGTCCTTTATAGGAAAATCACTGATGGCCTCCACGCTCGCCTAACTTAGATGCATTGAGTTTTTATTGGCGCGGTCAACTAGGAGCATGAACGAATGCCATATGTTAATGTCTCTTTATGACCAAAACAAGAACCCATGTGTGGCACCAACAAATTGAAATTTAAGCCCTGAAATAATTAATTATATAATTAAATGCATGAAATGTTTGTGTTAGTCATCTTCAGAGGGTGCTTAATATGAAAAATGTCATATTAAATTGATATTTTTTAACACAAAATAAATTAAATCAACCGAAAGAAACGTAACTCATTCCGTGAAGACTATGAGGAGCATCGGTACCATGTGACGTCACGTTCATCGGAACCTGCTTTGGAACCGTCTTATGGGCCTTGGCGCGGAGATGCACCTTACTGACCCAAATTGCCATGGAGAATGCGTGCAACGAAAAAAAGAGACGATTTAATGTCCGAATTTTGGGGTCGTTCGGTGAAATTGAAGCCCGTAAGTATGCCAATATGCCAAAATTTCATGCGAAGTGTAATTGTTGTTGCCTTGATACAGTTAAGTTCGTACAACACGTTTTCCGTCATTTATTACGCGTCCTTGATGTTTGCGCGTTATTTATGCCGCAAATATTGACGTTAATTGCAACGGCGTAGGGTAAGTCCTATGGGTAAGCACTAAATTTCATCTTGACCCTTTATAGTTAATCACATTTATATACGATTGATGCGTGAGTTTTAAAGACGTCCAAGTCCACATGCTCAATTACCTTTTTTAGTTTGCTGTTGGGTTGTTACTGAGCCAGATTTTCCTCAACTATGTTCAATAGCAGGACCATACGATTATAGAATATCTTGCTGTTATCCGCATGCATACTGATCCTACAGAATATGTCATGAATAATGTCAATTAATCTGGTGACATTCGAATTTACAATGAGTTCTGGATCCACCGAAATAATTATCGTGGAATACGATTATGTTCCATCTCAATGGGCACAGTATCAAAAGCCTTGCCGAAGTTGAGATATATCGCATCTATTGGATGTTTAGAATTTCCGATCCAGGGTTCTAGGCTGGATGTCATCGATGTTGGTTGCAAAGATGTTCCCGATGATGTAGTTAGAAGAAATCCGTGGTTTTGATAACGTTCTACATATACACTTCAATCAAAACTTATTTGATATTATAAAAATTGAATCTAAATTTATTAAATTTTAATTATATAATATAGCGTTATACTGGTTATATATTAATAATAACAATAAATAATTAACCATATCCCCATATTTCACTATCTATATATCAAATATATATTTAGGTATGTATAAATATAGTTATTTATGCAACAAGTGTGTAAAGTGACCCTTTCTTGCGATGGGATGGGATAAATAAAAAAGGGTATTTTATGAGTAGCATGCAATTTTTTTTCTACTACCGTGCGTAAAATACTCAGTTTATGCACTCTCTAAGGCTCGTAAAATTTTAAAGCAGTGCGTAAAGTAAATCTGACATATATTTTTAACATTTAGTGCAGTGTGTAAAATAATTCATTTTACGCACTAGGGTGTAAAGTAATTTATTTTACACACTAGTGCGTAAAATAATTTAATAATGCTATTATTATTGCATATATTTTGCGGTAGGTAGTAGAAAACATTTTGTACGCTACTCATGTGTAAAATACCATTTTTTTATTCATGGGCTTGTCGCATTATTCCCATTCATAAAAAGGGTTACTTTACTATTCTACTACCGAAAAATATATAAAAAAATAAAAAAATTATTAAATTACTATACACACTGCACTAAAGGTCCAAAAATATGTCAGATTTACTTTACGCACTGGTGTCGTCAGCAAATCTGGCATGATTTAGCCTTTCGCCGTCTATTAGGATTCCTTTGTTCTGCCAATCCAGGGTTTTGAACATATCTTCTAGAGCCAGGGTAAATAGTTTGGGAGAGATCGAGTCTCCTTGTCTTACTCCACGTTTTGTCTTTATTTTATTTGTTTTTTCTTGTGTTTTCATTATTTGGGATGCCGCATTTTCATATTATGTATTTGATAATGTTTGTATATCGGTCGATTCTCCCATTACTTAGAGCATTTAATACCGCCCATATCTCTATCGAGTCGAAGGCCCTCTCGTAGTCTATCATTGCCATCCAGAGTGTTAGTGTCCGTATCGTTTGCAAGTGGTCCATAGTACTGTAGCCTCGTCTAAAACCCTCTTGTTCTCTAGGTTGATATGCATCCAATTTATTGGTATAAGTCTGGGTGATGATCCTTGTGAATACTTTATGGAGAACCGATAGCAGGCTTATTGGTCTATAGTTTTTGAGCTTGTACTTATTGCCTTTCTTGAAAATGAGGTATACTATAGCGTTAAACCAATCCTTCGCGATTTTTATTTCAACCAAGCAATAGTTGAATAGTCTTAGGATCTGAGCCATCATAGATTTGTCTCCATACTTTATCATTTCTACCATATGCCATCTTCCCCTGGTTGCTTTTTTGTTGGGCATGTATTTAAGAGCGTTTTCTATTTCCATTTCTGACTATACCTCTATTTTTTCTTCTTTCCCTGGTGGAGGTGCTGGTCCCCCATCGGGCGCCTCCTCAGGTGGCGGATAGGGAAATGCCTCCCAGATATGGGTGGTACCGGGGAAATCAAATACTCGGGGCGGACCAAAACCAGCACGCAGCGTCTGAGTCAGAATGACACAAAAACTCATGCACCAAAACGTCTGGCCAGCGTGGTGTTTCACGGCTAAAAACCCGTAAATGGCATGTCGAACTTTCAACATGTATTTACTCCAAGCGAGTAGAGATAACTCAGAATCTTGCACTGGAATACCAGTCAACCCTAAGGATTCTGGGGAGGGCAAATATTCGACACAACTACTATCCAGCCAAAGAAAACTAAGAAAAAGAATAGCATGGTACATTGCTACATTTAATACAAGAACTTTGGGAGATGAAGAAAAGCTAATAGAACTTGAACATAAAATAAACTAAATAAAATGGACCATAATAGGACTATCGGAAGTGAGAAGAAAAGGCGAAAATTGCATAGAACTGAAAAGCGGCCACAAACTATTCTACAAAGGCAATGAAGAACTAAAACTAGGCGGAATACTAATTAACAGAACAGAAGTCGCCAATATAACCCAATATCATGCCGTGTCAGAGATAGTCATTGCTGTAAACATAAAAATAAACAAGAGATACAAATGCAAAATAATACAAGTGTATGCTCCTACTACAGACTACGAAGAAGAAGAAATGGAAACATTCTATGAAAACATTAACGAAGCGTTGAACAAAAACAAGACAAAATACACAATAATTATGGGAGACTTCAACGCGAAAGTAGGAATACAAGAAAACCCCAACGAGAAAGGAATAGGCCCCTTCAGACCACGAATAAGAAATATGTATCTAATGAACACGTATTATAAAAAACCTCATGAACGGAGATGGATCTGGCAAAGTCCAGACGGAAATGTAAAAAGCGAAAGTGACTAAGTCATTTGTAATGATAAAAACATAGTTTTAGATACGTCAGTGCTAAGCACGATAAACACAGGTAGCGACCACAGGATTCTGAGGGCGAAAATAAGAATTAACACACAAAAAGAAAGAAGGAAACTGTTAAGACCTGAAAATAAAAGAATAGAGGGTGAAGAAATAAAACAGCAAATGATGAAATACGCGGAGATCGTACACGAACATATATGCAGTGGGAACAAGATTCGGACATAGAGACCATAAACATAGAAATAACAAAGAACCTACTGAAATCAGCTCAAGAAACATAATTTATATACTTAAAATTATTGAGTAGCAAAAAAATTTATATTCGAAAATAATTAGGATGCTATTTTTTTCCTTTTTATTAATAATTAAAAAAAAATGTCGGATGATTTTATCTTAATCGTATTTTTATTAAATGTTTTAAACATTTGATAGGCCAAATTTTTATGAATATGAAAATGTTCATCTAATTAATAAAAGTGATGTTTTATTATTTCGGGTTAAATTTAATAAACAAACATATTATTATTAGTTTATTGATTTTTATCTGTAATTTTTATTTTCGTCTAAATAGTAAAAATGACGGGATGTTTATTTGTTTGGGGATGATGGTTAATAAAAATTACTGAGCAATGAGCATATAAGGATATAAATATGAAAACGTAATAACAAAATTTTAATTTTCATTATTGCTTAACCGGAGATTTATGTGCGAAATTTAAAGATTTTAAGTTGCAAAATATTCTGAACATATTTATCAGTTGGTAAAATTTAATATTTTTGAAAATCTTCGTATTTTTTTTTTCAAAATTTTGGCCAAAATTTGACCTATTTTTGGACAACTTTGGATATAACCTTGGCGTAACAAATTTTAGACAAAAAAATTATTATTTGAAAGTTTTAGGTGTTTTTTAAATGTTTAATAGCATGTCTAATTATTAAAAATCTTATTTTCTATGAAAACACTAAAAGATATTTTTAAAAGGGGAAAAAGAATAATTATAACTTATTTGATATTGTTAAAAATATTGAATCTAAATTTATTAAATTTTAATTATATAAATAATACAATTAATATATAATAATAATTATAATGAATAATTAATCATTATACATATATTAGTTATAATACATGTCTTAAAATAAATATAAATGTCATTATGTCTAAACTAGAAAACCATAAACATTCTACAGGGTGCTACAAATCCGAGTGTATGCATGGGATCTCGGGAACTGTAAGAGATACGAAGTCGGTTACATTAAGGCAAAGTTGTGCAATTTAATGCCCAACAAGATGCAATTTTGAAATTTGAAAAATTCCGAATAGTTCCGGAGATATTCGTAAAAAACCGAAAAGCAGCTATTTTTTTTTATTTTCTCCTGACTTTATTTAAAGAGATAATATAATATAAATTTAACATTGTTATTGCCACTTGTTCTCCTTTATAAAATTGCAGTATCTAATTTTAATTCTGACGTTTCGTGTCCGGGGCTCCATCATCAGCTTCATTTTTTTAAATACGGACCTGGATTTTTTATTTCATTTTTCAGAAGCCTTTGGTCTCCCAAAACCAACGATGTATCACACTTGTCCGATAGCAGTAACAAATATTCTCATAAGTGAAATCGGGTCAGAACATCGATATAATGGGTCAGAAAAGATCGCCCCATCTCTGTCTAACACATTATCTCTTATGGAAAAAATCTAGATTTGTTGATATATTGATAAGTGTGATACATCGTTGTTTTTGGGAGACCAAAGGCTTCTAAAAAATAAAATAAAAAATTCAGGTCCATATTTAAAAAAAAATGAAGTTGATGATGGGGGCCCCGAAACGAAACGTCAGATTTAAAATTTGATACTGCCATTTTATAAAGGGGAAAAAGTGGCAATAATAATGTTAAGTTTGTTATATTATCTCTTCAAATAAAGTCAGGGAAAAATAAAAATAAAATAGCTGCTTTTCGTTTTTTTGACGAATATCTCCGGAACTATTCGGAATTTTTCAAATTTCAAAATTGCATCTTGTTGGGCATCAAATTGCGCAACTTTGCCTTAATTTAACCAACTTCGTATCTCTTACGGTTCCCGAGATCCCCATACATGCACTCGAATTTGTAGCACCCTGTATAATTCACATTTTTCATATAAATGAAATTTATACATTTATTTAAATTATTGAAATCTATTTTATTTAAATTCTATTATATAATTAAAATTATTGAGTAGCAAAAAAATTATTATTCGAAAATAATTAGAAAATGTTATTTTTTTTTAATAATTAAAAATAAAAGATGGCTGGTTAATTTTATCTTATTGTATTTTTGTTTAATTTTTTAAAAATCTAATAGGCCAAATTTTTATAAATATAAAAAATTTCGTTTCAATAATAAAAGTTAAGGCAGCGAATATTAACTACGACAAGAAGGCCCACTCAATGGCAAGAGAGCGCTACAAAGGAATCGTCGTTTATTTTCTTCGTTGCCTGGTAACGATCCGCGAACTTCGCCGCACACAGGTTGAATTTAAATAAAAGCTGGCCATAAATGATATTTTCGTTTGCGGTATGTTTAATCAAATTTATGACGAAATTATTTATAGCACTCTAATACTCTATTTGGCTTTGGAAAAACACAATTGATATCTTCTGAATTGTTTGCAGCGCCCTGTCAAACTTACGTTATGGTTTTTTTTTATTATTATCACCAAATATATTTTGATAGTTTGTATTCAACTGGCTGTTTCAAAAATCTGTTAACGTTTTTAATTAGTTATTATTGATAATACTCAAGGTATGTAATAACTAATATTTAAAAGATTTTGATTTTGTGTTAATGATTTCACCATATTTCCGAATACTAATATTCTGACAAAAGACATCAAGAAGAAAATGTTGCTCGAATTTGCCCCATCTTTTAATATTTAATTAAATTTTGGCGTTAAAGGTTTCGCACAATATTTTTACTGTATATTTCATTCCTATTTTATAATACAATACAACAAAAAAATAGCGATATTATCTTATATCGAATATTGACTCGACTATAGAATTTAGACGTGAAAATTAATCTGACAAAAGGATGACCTGGTCTATGGCCGCCGCGTCAAAGGTCGCCTGCCAACATGATTGTTTTATTTGTATCATGGCCTGCCGATATTCTGCTAGTGTTCGCGCGGGGAAGGATACACACCGTTGACATGCCGCCGCGGAGTGTGATCCTTCTTATCATATAGTTTTGCCCAAATACATAATAAAAAGATAATGTACTATACTGCTAACGTGCTAACACTCCGTTGAGGTTATGTGTTGGTGTTATACCTAATTGTGCAACAACTGAAGCCAGATTATCAGAAAATGGCGCGTCGAAATGAGGATCCCTTATTGGCTAAATTTGTAACGTGCGCAGTTTTCCCTGTTGCTGTCTTGTTTGAGCATTTACGTTTCCCTGTTTTTTTTTTGCTTCATATGTTGTACTCAAAGTATTTTCAAATGTCATTTAAATTACCCTTAACGCAACGCATTATTAAATTGGAATTTTAAAAGCTATATCTGTTGTAAAGTCATCGGTACGGGTGGCCAAGAAATTGAATAATCGATTAAACGCTTAATATTTTAGCAAATAACTGAATAATCGATTATCGATATTTTCTGAAATATTAATCGATAAGTCGATTAATCGGTAAATTCTTAAAAGTGAATCGAATAATCGATTATTGTCGCCCACCCCTAATCCCATAATATTGTAATAAGTGAAACTGAAGCTGAAATTTCGGTAGAATCATTATTCCTGATGCAAGACTGATGTTACTATAAAAAGAGGTAATAAATACTTTGGCTGAGTCAGCAGATAAAAATTTATAATTTAGTTTTAATTTTTAAATATGGCTTTGATATTACCTTGGGATAGTCAGAATATAAGCAAGTGTTTTTGAACAACAGCTGCACTGATGCTTCTATATTTTTTACTACTTTCGTCCCTATTAGCTTAATTTTTTAAAATAGCGATAACTCTGAAATATATATTTGGCAAAATTGCAGGCCCTCATCAACGCGTTTCTGTCGTCCGCTTAACATTCATTTTGCTCGTGAGACTCCTGAAATAACCGTTGCAAAACTAAAAATTTAAAACCCTTTTTTTTACAACGAAGGAGCTCTTAATTTTCAAAATAATTTTTTAAAACGATTTAAGAACATACAAATGATTTTTATACATGATTTTTATCGTTAGTGATAATTGATACTCCCTATATATCAATATAGATGAGGAGCAAAAAATTCAACAATTATTTGTCTAAAACACGATATATTAAACGTGTAATACTTAATAACTTTTATGTCTTATTTCTGGTAAACCTTATTATGGCCAGCTTCCCTAGACATTCGACCAGTGTGCACCGGGTCCAAAGGTCACATGCCAGTATCATGCTAGTTTTCGCGCGGGGAAGGAGACATACCGTTGACGTGCCGCCGCGGAGAGTGAATCTTCTTCATTATTTCAAGTTAAATTTAATAAACATATTTTTATTTATTTGAGGCCTATCAATAAAACTTACTGAGAATGTAAGGTGGAATTGTGCTAAAAAAGATTATGAATATGAAAATTTATTAACAAAATTTAAATTTTCGTTGTTTCTTAAGCGAAAGTTTATATGAGAAACTTGAAGGTTTTAATTTGCCAAATATGCATTTTGAAGTTAGATTTTATTTTAAAGAATTTAATACTATTTGAAGAAGTTGTTTAGTTCTCACTCCTGACGGCAGATTCACTGCCATCTTTGAATGAGTTAAGTCTTGCTTGCTTGTCGTTGTGTTCATCTGGAGAGGGCTTCTTTAGCTATGTTGTAAACTATTCCCAGTACTGGATTTGGTCATATGAAGGCCGTTGCGGCCGCTTGCTTCGCAAGAGCATCTTTTTTCGTTGCCTTCATATCCTGTATGTCCAGGGTAGCCAGATCAGGATAAGTTTATTTTCTCTACCTAGTTTGGTGCGAGTGGTTCCTGGCAATTCCATACTGCCTTGGATGAACAACGACTAGATTCAAGAGCTTGACGCTTGACTGTCCGAGAATATTTTGATTGACTTTAACTTCGGTCTGAAAAATAGTGGCATGTTCACCCAGGGAACCCATAAGCTCAACCTCACCATTTTTATTCCATGCAGCGGCTCCTGTACCTTCAATGGTATTGGAGCCGTCAGTGAACCAGCTATTATCTGTTGTTCTCAGATGTTACGAGTCTTGTGCCCATTCGTTCCTCTCTGGTAGGAGGACGTCATAGGCCTTTTGTTACTTTTGGTAGGCATAACATCTAATGGCAGACTCAGCACGCTGCCTCGCTCATTATCGTTTTTCAGCTGGTCGGGCACCATGGTGATCACCACGTAGCCCATCTGGTCTCCCTCTCCAATACTATTTGGAGAGGTGGCATATTTAGAAGAAACTCAAGTGCTGCCGTGGGTGTAAGCTGAAGGCAGCACTAATTGCCAAACAAGCTTATCGTTGTAAGGTGGATAATTTGATTCTCGCGGAGCTCTGTAAGCTCTTAGAGTACCAAGCTAGTGTTCCATATGTTATCATTGGTCTTATGACCGCAATATATAGCCAGTGCATTTGTTTGGGATGTATGCCCCATGTTTTGCCACAAATGCGTTTACAGTCCATAAAAACAGTTTCGCATTTGCGGCAATTTTATCCAGAGGCGGATTCCAATTAAGTGTTTTGTTTAGGGTAATCCCCAGATACTTCACTGTATTCGCAAATGGAATAGTTTCTCATTTAAGAGAAGGTGGTCTTAAGTTTTCCAGCCTTTTCTTCCTTGTGAACGGTACTATACTGTGTTGTGCGGGTTCACAGATACTTGTTCTCTTTCACACCAGTCATAGACCACGGTTAGCACCTCTTAAAGATTCTCTGAGATAGTTCTTTACGAATCGCTTCTTACTAGATCATCCGCGTATGCCTGCACCTCCACATTCCACAGCGAGAGGACCGCTAGCAGACCATCCATCAGGAGAGACCACAGAAGGGGCGACAAAACCCCACCCTGCGCACATCCCCTAACAGTCCTGAATCTGTAGCCCCCCCCCCCCCCCCCCGTAGGGTTCTTGTGGCTACCCTGCAATTTAACATACTTCCGATCTAGTTCCTTACCGGTGGTTCAACCCCTCTTTCAGCTAATGCTGTGTATAAGGAGTTTGGTAATGCATTATTGAATGCGCCTTTGGTTGTTTAGTGCTAGTCTATTCTTGAGCAGATGATTCTCTTGCTGTACTTTATCAAATTCATAAGCCAGAAGATTGGACCGATCCTCCATTCAAAAGCCGTCATACATTGATGAGACCAATACATTTTCTGTTCACTTAATTTGGAGTGGTTTATCCCTTTCCAAACAACTGGGATGAAAGCTATTTATACAACTCACGCAGCAATGAAAGATGCTGCTTGCGCATCACTTGGATTTGAATTTTCTGTTCAACTCATTGAAACCAATGCAATCCTGGGTTCGACGCTCCAAGTAAAGTAAACTCCACCTCGAAGAAAGAGAAAAGTATAAATCAAGATTACTCATGAAAGTAACTCACAGAAGAAGGGAATTGCATTGATATGATCAAACGTTCAGCCCAGTGTAGCAAAATATGATACTATAAGTTCTAATATTGCTGCACGTGAGAATATGAAATTGGCTCAATTTTACTGGAGAACAACATTTATCTATTGCGAAATCGATGAAGATGTATTCTTCATGCAGCAATCAGAATGATATGGATATGAAACAAATGTTGTTTATCGTCTTCATGGGCTTAAGCAGGCGCCATGCTACTGGAATTCCAGATTTCTGAACACCTTAGGTAAGCTTAAGTTTAAGAACAGTGAGCTCATCTATGTTTCTTCATAAGGAAAGAAGGACAAGCTGGTATTATACGTTGATGAAGAACTCGTAGTGTGTAACAATAACAGCATGCAAGATTCCTTCATTGCAGATTTGAAAAAGGAATTTACCATAACTGTTAAATCAGCAAATTACTATTTGGAGTTAGAAATTAAATATACACCACATCCATAAGTCATTAATGAAGCCGTAGCCAATGAAGGAAATGCAAGAAAATTTGAAGAATTTTCCTACAGGCAAGCTGTTGGTGCCCTAATCCACCTGATGACTAGTATAAGACCTAGGTGTAGAAGTGATTTCAAGAAGTTTAGAGAATCAGACCTCTTCAGATGTTGTTATAGTTAAACGTAGGTATCTTTCGTTACAAGAACGAAACTCAAGACTATGGTATTGTATATAAATCTAAGGAAAAGGCACATATCATTGAGGGCTATAGCGATGCTGATCATGGCGATGATGAAGCACCAGGTCATTCAACTACAAGTGGTGTTTGCTTATATGCAGTGGGGCAGTAAGGCAATCTTCAGTAACAATGTCTGCTACAGAAGAAGAAAGTGTCGTTTCAAGCGAAGCTGCAAAAGAGTTGAAGACTTAGGTGTAGAAGTGATTT
The DNA here is from genome assembly GCA_016904865.1 of Pissodes strobi. Classification (NCBI taxonomy): domain Eukaryota; kingdom Metazoa; phylum Arthropoda; class Insecta; order Coleoptera; family Curculionidae; genus Pissodes; species Pissodes strobi. Next base: position 72,024 of record MU182741.1, read on the forward strand.
CAACAAGTTTAGAGAATCTGACCTCTTCAGATGTTGTTCTAGTTAAATGTAGGTATCTTGCGTTTCCCGAAGGTAACTCAAGACTATGGTATTGTATATAAACCCAGCCATAATGCACAAATCATTGAGGGCTATAGTGATGCTGATCATTCAACTGCAAGTGGTGTTTATTTATATGCGATGAGGCAGTAAGACAATCTTCAGTAACAATGTCTACTATACCGAAAAAGAAAGCGTCGCTCCAAGTGAAGGTGCAAAAGAGTTGAAGACTTGGGTGTAAAAGCGATTTCAGAAGTTTAGAGAATCTGACCTCTTCAGATGTTGTTCTAGTTAAATGTAGGTCTTTCGTTACCCGAAGGAAACTCAAGACTATGGTATTGTATATAAACTCAGACATAAGGCACAAATCATTGAGGGGTATAGTGATGCTGATCATGACGATGATGAAGCATAAAGCACCAGGTCTTTCAAGTACAAGTGGTGTTTAATTATATGCGGTGGAGCAGTAAGACAATCTTTAGTAATAATATGTCTACCACCGAAGAAAGCGTCGCATCAAGTGAAGCTGCAAAAGAGTTGATGATTGATTATCGACCTGAATACGTCCGTCCATACACTTTATATTGACAATGAAGCTACCATTAGACTCTAGCTCAAAATCCTGAATCCCACAAAAAAAAAACAAAGCATATAACAAAAGTATTTTTTTTGTTCGGGAACTGGTCCTGGAGCAAGAGTTTGAAAACACCACAGCTTCCATGCAGTTTGCTGATCTGATCTGAACTGAATACAAATTTAAATTTTCAGCAGATTGTTGGCATAATAAGCGCGGATTAGTGACAGCGCACGTGATCATTTCAGCCAACCATATCGTTAAACGCCAGTGCGCTCTGTGTCTAGTCTAATCATGAAGAATCACCTTCAGTTCTCGTCGTTTTTTATTTAAATCATTTTTGCTAAAGGATGATCTGAACCAATTACTTCAACAGGATCAATCGTCCTGCTGTTTACGGAAACGAGGTTACGTTTAGAAAGCACATTGTGACAATTCGATTTTGACAATGTCAAATATTTTTTAAACTTCATTTATATGCCGCATTTAGGGAAAAGATGCTGTATTTTGCACGTTCTTTGCATTTTTTTTCAGTTTTGGCTTAATTTTTTAAATGTTAAATAGCGTGATTAATTATTAAATATCTTATTTTCTATGAAAACATTAAAATATATTTTTAAAAGGGGAAAAAGAATAATTAAAACATTTGATATTATAAAAAGATAGAATCTATATTTAATAAATTTTAATTATATTATATAGCGTTATACTAAATAAATAAATTATATATATATATATATATATATAAGAAGGAGATGGGTAGTCACGACTGGCTAGTTAGTACACAAATCTAAACTAGGATCATGGGGATGCAGTCTTCAAAAGTCTAGGAATTTAAACAAAAGGTTGGTACGCAAAATATTAAACTTAGAGATTAGTGCAACTTTCTGTGAATTAAAAAATCTTAACGAACGAAAGAAGTCGATTACAGCTCAACTCTCTACCATCTTACCGGGTTATATTCTTGAAGAGTTCGATATTAGACAACAACGTAGGTACAATAAAATGTTTAAAGATATAAAAGATAGAAATATAAATAAAATAAACTTTCTAAAATCAAACTTAGTAAACTCCATAAAAACTAAAAATCACTGGTTCAAAAATCTTACTAACATTGAAATCCCACAGGATGTAATCGACCTGCTGTCTTTGGGACCAAAATTCAGTTTATGTCCGCCTACTAAGGAACTTAAAATAACTCATTTGCTCGCTGATATTGAAAACGCCATTATTTCCTTTGATAATACACAGAAAGATTGCTATAGGGCCCAATGCACAAACGTCATAACTAATTTTATACATAAAAATCATGATTCGAATCCTGCTCTCAATACAACTTTTAAGAAAGCAAAACTCTTTTTGAAAGACCACCCTGACATGTATGTGGTCCGTAGCGATAAGGGTAACGTTACTGTAGCTTTATACAAAACTGACTACATCAGAATGAGTCAAGAACTATTAAATGATCAACAATATTACATCCAACTTAATAATAATCCTACTTATACACTACAACTTAAAGCTAACAGAATCGTTAGAGATTTGAAGAACAGTGGGTTCATTGATGAAGATCAGGCTTCTAAAATGAATACATATAATACCGTAACTCCTAGGTTCTACACACTGCCTAAAATACATAAGCCTACTTTATCAGTGAGACCAATCGTCTCTTCGATAAATTGCCCTAATGGGTCCCTAGCAAAATATCTAACGAATATATTGACGGCAGCATATGATATAAACAACAACTTCTATGTAAAGAGCTCCTTCTCCTTTAGTGAATTCATCAACAATTATCAGCTGCCTAACAATTATGTCATTGTAAGTTTTGATGTAGTCTCGCTATTCACTAATCTCCCTCTGGAAGTCATTGTCGAAAGCTTAAGAAATAAATGGGACACAATCTCCCAATATTGCAATTTAGACTTTGAAACATTTGAAAGAATTCTCAATTTCATATTCGACTCTAATGTGATGATTTTTAATGACACCTACTATAAACAAATTTTCGGTACCCCTATGGGCTCAAAAATCTCACCTATCTTAGTCAATTTTGTGCTTGATGATTTGGTGAGTGATTGCCTCCGATATATGCCATTTCACATTCCGTTTGTGAAAAGGTACGTGGATGATCTTTTACTGGCCGTACCAAGGGGTCGAGTTGAAACAGTCCTTGAGCTTTTTAACAGTTATAACCAGCATATACAGTTCACGGTGGAAGAGGAACTCGACAACAGTATTCCCTTCCTCGACATGTTGGTAACACGCACTGAAGATAACCTACTCAGAACTTCGTGGTATAGAAAGCCGTACTGCTCCAACAGGCTGATCAGCTATTACTCCTACCACCCTATGAGAGTAAAAATAAACTTACTGTTAGGTATGAAAGCCAGGGCTGTGAAACTCACTCACCCACTGTTAAGAACACAGGCCTTAAACAAACTAAAAACAATATTTTTGGACAACTCCTATCCACTACATCTAATTAATAAATTCCTTTTTAACACTCAGTATACAATTGAGGAGAACATATTCGAGAGGCCCTCACAGCCAATGTCACTCAACACACAGAGCACAATAGTCACACAACTGTCTCAAAGCAATCTAAGTTTAAATAGCTCGACACAAAGTCAAAAATATATAACGCTGCCTGACTTAGAAGGCCTAACTGAAAAAATAACTAAAATCTTCCAATCAACAGATTTGAGAATAGCGAGAAAACAAGTAAAGACCTTATCACTTATATACTCTAAAACTAAAACGCCTTTAGCATTAACAGAAAACAGTAATATTGTATATAGTATACCATGTCATAATTGTAATCTATCGTATATAGGCCAAACATCTAGGTCGCTTAAGGGCCGTATAACTTCACATAAGAGTGACTGTACCAGACAGATTCCTTCTTGTGCACTAGCGGAACATCATATCCAATCAGGCCACGCCATTAATTGGAATGGAGCTGAGATCCTGGATAAAGTCACCCCATACTACAAAAGAATATTCTTGGAGATGGTGCATATAAACCAAGAAAATAATACTATGAATAAGAAAAGTGACACTCAGAATCTGAGCTCTGTTTACAGTTACATCCTAAAACTGGAAAAAGAAAGATACCTGCAGTTGCTGGACCATCCTGCGCCAGATGAATGATGGGCTTAACAACACCATGCTCCTCAAAGGGAAAATAATCAAAAATAAAACCCTTAATAACCAACTAATGGCCTCCACGTACATCGGATGCTCCAGTAATGGCCGGTCTCTTCAATGATTTTCGACTAAAAATGATGAAATCTTATATAAAATAAAACACTCCAACTTTTGCGGAGTTTAAATCATAGCATTGTCGTAGCAGTTGCGTGCGCATGGTGTATGAAGCAAGAACGCCGCAAACGTGACAACCGTTTCTCCGACCTTCCATCTTTGTTCCCTACAATTAACACACGTAATACCATCCTTGTTCACATAAAATTTTAATAAAACTAGATTAAGAACGTAAGTCTTTATTTAAAAACAAATCGAATTGTTCGGTGACCTTGCTTTATTTCACCTGAAAGTAGTTTAACTAGTTTAGTAGGTTAGCTGTAGCACGTGGTTATAGAAATGTCATAAAGTTAAATTATTTAAAATTTTGGCGGTTTGAGGATGAATCCTCTTGTATTTTGTCTGGAGCACCCGTTCTTTATGTAAACCCACTTTGGTAAGAACTTAAACCAAAAATAGTTAACATTAGTTGCTATTTATTTTGTATTTTTGCAGAAGTCCTGACGATGAGTTAAAATAAACTCGAAAGCTTGACATATCAAAAAAA
>MU182741.1:76847-110638 GCA_016904865.1 Pissodes strobi
GTCAGTGGCGCACATTTCTTTGTCAATAATATTCGGTATGATGCCCCTGGGACGCCACTGGACATTATATTTTTAATCTAGTAAAGGATAAATGAGCCGCCTATTACTACAGATTAAACTATTAAATTTCAACAAAATTGGTAAAAGCATATTTAAGATATAAATAAAAATATCGATTTTATCAAAAAAGTTTGGAAATGTAATAAACCGGTTTTTACATTGTTTATCGAAAACAACGCAAGATACGAAAACAGCTCGAGAATCAAAATTATTGTATTTTTAGTTGCTTAATACGAAAAAAATTTAAAATGTTTGAAAAAGTCAGCGGCGCACACTTTTTTGTCAATAATATTCGGTATGATGCCCTCCGGGACGCCACTGGACTTTATATTTTTAATCTAATTAATGCTAAATGAGTCCCTTATTACTACAGATAACCGTGCCAAATTTCAACAAAAACAGTAAAATCATATTTAAGATATTATCAAAAAACTGATTTTTTATAAAAAGTTTGACACCCTGTATCTTGGAAACTATGCAGTTTCGGACCCAGGTTCATATAAAAAAATTTTCATGTTTTCTTATGTAGAATCACCTTCTGTAATTTGGCGATGTTATTTCCGGACACCCTGTATAGTATACATTTCTCATAAATGAAATTTATTAAAATAAGTGTTGAAATATACATATTCAAATATAAGTAAAATTATTGAGTGGCAAAAAATTCAATTTTCGAAAATAATAATTAGAATGTTATTTTTTTTCTTTTTCTTAAAAATAATTTAGAAAAAGTATTGCAAATAAATTTTAACTTATTAAGTTTTTTTTAAATTTAATGAGCCAAATTTTTATGAATATGAAAATTTCTATCTAAATAATAAAAGTGATGGGATATCCGAAGATATATTCGTTGATTTATCGATATTTTTCAGTAATTTCTACTTTCGTCTAAATAATAAAAATGACGGGATTTTTATTTGGCCTGTTAATAAAAATTATTAGGTATGTAAGGAGAAATTGTACTAAAGAAAATTGAATATAAAAATTTATTAACAAAATTTTAATTTTCCTTATTTCGCAAGCGAAGATTTATATGAGAAATTAAAAAATTTATTTTGCAAAATATTTTGAAAATTTGTATCAGTAGGTAGACTTTATTTTAAATACTCCAATACTTTTGAAATTTTGAGCATTTTAATCTTATTTGTAAAAATTTAGGTTTAAGCTAGGGTTTACCTGAGTAAAGATATTTATAATGTTATAATTTTTTAAGAAAGGTTTTAAGCTTATTTTTATTGTATAGTTTTATTTTAAATGTAAATTTTAGTGTAAAATAAATTTATAAATAAAGTCAATGGTTTTTAGTTACAGTTAATTATTCTGTTAATTTAACAATTAAGACATGGTTTTTTTTAAATATAAATTTGTGCCAGCAGTTACACTAATAATATAATAATAATTTTTTCATAATAATATTTCAATACGATTTTCTCTTCCCAGTAATAGTACATGACCTAGGTATATATAGTTTGATACATTCTTTATTTTTTGGTCTCGAATTTTGATTTGAGGGTCTTCCTTACATAGCGCCTTTGTCTTTGAGAGGTTCATCTGGAGTCCGATTGTTGTTGTCTTCTCCTCTAGTTCCATCGACATTTTTCCTAGCTCTTCTTGGTTTTCCGATATCAAAACAATGTCATCCGCATACCTCAGATGGTTTAATCTCTTCCCATTTATTGAGATACCCTTATCCTGCCAATTTAGTTGCTTGAAAGCATCTTCTAGGGCCAAGGTGAATAATTTTGGAGATAGCGTATCCCCTTGTCTTATGCCTCTTTGTATTTTGTTAGGTTTTGTGATGTTATTCAACTGAATGGTAGAGGTGGCGTTTTCGAATATGTGTTTAATGAGGTTGGTATACCTGCTGTCTATTCTTGCATTTGCAAGCGATTGCAATATCGCCCAATGTTCAACGCTATCAAAGGCCTTTTGAAAATCTACGAAGGCCAAACAGAGAAACAGATATCCAAATTATATTCAATCGCTTTTTCCACTAGCATCCTCATTGTCAAAAGATGGTCACACGTGCTATACTATTTTCTAAAACCCGCTTGCTCATCTGGCAGGTATTGATCTAATTTATTGGTCAGTCTGTTCGTAATAATTTTTGTAAATAGCTTGTATACTTGCGATAACAATGATATCGGGCGGTAATTCTCTAGATTTGTTTTATCTCCTTTCTTGTATAATAATATTACAATAGCGTTGTTCCAATTTTTGGGTATCTTTCCTTGTTCTATACATTCATTGAACAGTATGCACAATCTTAACATCAATACATCTCCTCCTTCTTTTAGCATTTCTATCAGAATTTCATCTTCACCCGGTCCCTTATTATTTTTCATATGATTTAGAGCATATGTACCGCGGTTTCGCTCGCGTTCACTTTTACAGTTAGTTTTTAATCCTATTTTCCACGCGTAAACCAACACAGTAAATTTTCTTCGAGGAATTAGGCAGGGCTGTATCCTGTCACCACTCATATTTAATCTCTACTCGGAGGAAACTTTAAAGAGGCCCTCGAGAATATTGACATAGGAATTTTGCTGAATGGAGAACGAATGAACAACATCCGGTACGCAGATGATACTGTGGTTTTCACTGACAACATGAACAACTTACAAGAACTACTGAAGAAAATAAAAGACCTCAGCAGTAACTATGGCGTATGGCTTAGAAATTAACATTAGTAAAACCAAATGCATGGTAATCAGTAGAGAAACTGGGGGAAGATACGGCTTAACGATCAACAACACACCAATAGACAAAGTAACACAGTTCACGTATCTGGGAACCATGATCAATGATAATTGGGACCACTCACAGAAGTTCAGGTGTAGAATAGAAAAAGCAAGATCCTCGACATCAAAATCAGACTCCTCCGATGCTATATTTTCTCGATTCTTTTCTATGGGATAGAGTCATGGACATTAACCGAGGCAACAGAAAGTAGACTCGAAGCCTTCGAAATCTGGCTTTACAGGAGGATGCTGAGAATATAATGGGTGGAAAGAGTGACCAACAAGGCAGTGATGGAGAGAATGAAGAAGGACTTGGAAGTAATGAACACCAACAAGAGAAGAAAGCTTGAGTATCTCGGACATATTATAAGGAATGAAAGCAAATATCACCTTTTAAAGTCCTTTCTCCAAGGGAAAGTTTAAGGCAGAAGACCACCAGGAAGAAAGAGAATATCATGGCTTAAAAACTTAAGAACAGGGTTCTCAAAATACCGAACTATTTAGAGCAGCCGTGAACAAAGTCATCATATCCAGGATGATCGCCAATATTCGGAACGAATAGGCACTTGAAGAAGAAGAAGAAACTACTTATCATGAAATTTTGTGCAGATATTTTCAAGAATATAGTAAAGAATATAGGAACACTTTTAGCTTTTATCCGCGGCTTCACTCGGATTGATTATTATGGTTAGTTTTAATCCTATTTTCCACGCGTAAACTACTTAACCGATCATCATGAAATTGTGTACAGATATTTTTAAGAGTATAGTAAAGGACATAGGAACACTTTTAGCTTTTACCCGCGGCTTCGCTCGCGTTGATTTTTACGATTAGTTTTATCCTATTTTTATTTTCTTGAGGTAATATTTGTAAAAAGTTTTTCCTTGATTTTTGGGCATGCCTTGGGTTAGTTTTGGTTAGCCATATTCAGGCATCATGCGGCCAGGTGGCATTAAGATTTTCATGTCGATGATGTCGATATAGGATATGTTTACACATCAGTGTCTCGAGTACTAGCAGACTCGCTCAATTTTTTTTGTTTATTTGTTTGGAGGCTATTAGTAAAAATTACTGAGTATGTGAGGAGTATTTGTATTAAAAAAAATTATGAATATGAAAATCTATTAATAACATTTTAATTTACATTATTTCTTACCCGGGGCTGATTGTCGACCAGCCTAAAAATATTAACGTATTAATTCGTATATACGTCTATGCGAAGATAATATAATCCAGACTAGCGATATTCTGCTGAGTGTAATTAGTACGCAAAAACGATTGACATCAAAATTAGAGGTTTGTCACCAGGCTGCGAAAAGAATGGCCATAAACTTGTTATTAAGCAACCTAATCTGCATAGATAATTTCATAAAATTAAACGGAAAAACAAACATACTCACGGAAAAATCACGTAGAACTCATGGGAAGAATTTAAATACCCGATTAATGGTATGTTTATATTGCATAATTTAATTTATGTAGGCCAAGAAGATTAAATTACATACATTTATTAATGTTACTACATGGGTGGTTCGATCTAGTAGAAAACTACCCGAATCAGCAGTTTAGCTCCATGCCCCCTTCCACTAAAATGCGACGGACCCCGACGCTTATTCCCAAATTAAAGATACAAAAAGGTGTGATTTAAACAAAACTAGTTCAGGCCCCTCTAAAATCCTGGTATTTGACATTATTTTAACTAGAAAAACACATTAGCAAGGTGATTTATTAATTGTAACTGGTCATACCTATGGCGAAAAGATTCGTTCATATTTCTCGGAGAGAATTAATTTGGCCAATAATAATTAAAATACAAGTGCCGCATTAATTTAATTTAGTTAATATGACTAATGCTTCTGGTAGGGTATGCTTGGCATACCAATATGCCGATAATAAGAGAGAAATTGTGCCAAACAGTCTCTTGAATGTTAATTGAAAAGAAATGGATTTTTTTTCACTTGTAGTTTCTGTGACCAGAATTGTTACAGTTTATAATTTAATATACGTGGTAGGTAGGTACCTGCGTCACTGCGTCACTCAAAACTTCTAAATTATCTCAGGGCATTTAATCTTAAAACTCAATCTCAAGATAATCTGCCTGCACCTCAAAAGTACCATACAAAACTGAATAAAGTAATAAAAAGAATAAAGTCTAAAATGTCCGCTCTACATAAATACTAATTATACTTTTAAATAAGGCCAGATATGCTCATTAAACGCCTTCACAGTTTCTTTTATGATTCGTATTAAGACAAGGGCCAAATAAAAATAACTTGAGATTTGGAAGCAAGACAATGCAACCAAACAGATGCGGTTTAACACTGACAATGTTAACCTAAAAATGCCTAAAGAATTAAGTACTGCAGTCGTTCATGAAACCAAATTTTTGAATATTGCTATGTTTAGACATTATATAAAATGAGTTAGTGTCTAGAATGAGAATTTCTATCATTAGGCCAGTCAATATCGACATAAAAAAAGGCAAACATCGCAAACGCGCACGTATCTACGATTTTTTTATATATTGTTAGGACTCGTGAGAGTAATTTATACCCAAGTTTGCAACCCTGAAAACCGTGTGCTACTCCCGTCAAAATTTTGGCACTTTTTTACTTTTTCCAAAAGAACTAACCTAAGGAAGCGTTTTTCGGTTATCTTTGTTCTATAATATATTTTTTTACGGGAAATTAGCTACAATACGAGCCCAACTTGAGCTCTTTACGTCCATTGGTTGGAGAGATACAGCCAGTCAAAAATGGACAAGTTTTCCAAAAAAAGTGAAAATTTATCAGTAGGGCCATATTCCAAGACATGTACCGGGCAAAATTAATGATCGCAGTTTGGTTCTAAAGTGATGCTTCTGGACGCCATAGTTTCCTCAAAAACGAAAAAATAGTGAAACATCGTAGTTTTTGACCAGTCAATATCGACACAAAAAAAGCGGAACATTGCAAACGCGCATGCATCCACGATTTTTTAATATGTTGTTAGGAACCCTGAGAGTAGTTTATATCCAAGTGTGCAACTCTGAAAAACGTGTGCTACTGCCGTGGTGCCCAATGCGGGGGGTGTGCGCAATCACTTTGTTGAAATCATTAAGTACGAACCTCAATAAAATAAAAGCTTATAATTTATGTTTATGTTGCTACTTGACTCAAGAACTGGGATCAAAAGGAGTGAAACAAATTGTTGGTAACACCTTTGGTAAAGTGACTTTCAAACGAAAGGGTAAAGTAAGATCTTGGCATCAGTCACCACCTCTATAAAAATGTTTAACAGAAGGGTTGATGTTGATCCTCTCACCATATTCCAGAGGGTCTGCGTGACAAAACACTCAAATGAACAACTGAAGCAGCATTTTGAGTATGAGCTGGCACCTTATCCGTTGTCCTTGTTCACTGAAGAAGGAATGCGCAAGGGGACGAAATCTTCCTTCCATTCAGCATTTACGTCGCTCCCTGAAAATATTATCCCAGCACACAGAGCGTTTACAGTGGTCAATGGTGGTTACCTGCTGCATAAGGTGGTCTGGCATCGAAATGATTCAGTTAGAGCCAGCTACGTTATCAATCACTTTGGTAAAAACGTAGCCGTGGTGTTCGATGGATAACCACAAGATGCAGCTATGAGGAGTACTAAATCAGCTGAACGCCTGCGACGCTCTGCTTCTCTCTCCTGCAGTGACATTTTGTTTGATGAATCAACACCCATCAAAGTGCCTCAGGCAAAACTACTCTCAAACGAATCCAACGAACGCCGCCTGATCACCATGATACATACAGAATTCGAGAGGCAGGGTATCGAGGTACATCAGTCTGAAGAAGATGCTGATGCTGATATAGTGAGGACTGCCCTTTGCAAGAGCTCATCGTTCGAGCAAGTTTTTATAATTGGCCCTATATGGCTTAAACTCTTTCAGAAAGGCGGCAGAGGTGGGTCAGAATGCACTCAATATCCCGCAAATTCTTTCACATGTGGAGAAATGCCGCATCCAAGGGGGAATAGTTTTGTTCCTGCATGCCATCAGGGGGTGTGACACCACCTCTACTCTCTTTTGCCAAGGCAAGATGAAGTAGTGCAACGTCCTAAAAAAACCCCACTGGACAGAGCTCGCCAATATTTTTTTAAATCCAGACTCCAACCAAGAAGAAGTAGGAAATGCTGGCTAAAAGATCCTCATGAACCTCTACAGAGCACATGAGGACACGCTGAACTCCCTGCGATACACAGCATTTGTAAAATCGGCAGCAACGGCCAAAGTCAGCCTAGCCCGCCTCCCTCCCACATCAGAGGCTGCAAAATATCATTCTTGGAGGACCTATCACCAGGTGCAAAAATGGTTGGGGATAGACAAAAACCCGTGTGACTGGGGATGGGTCACCAGCGAGCAAGGTCTCATTCCTGTCAGAATGTGCGCAGAGCCTGCTCCTCAGACCTTGCTTAAAATGGTGGCTTGTAGATGCAAAAAAGGGTGACTAGGATCGTGCACTTGCAGAAAGGCAGGGCTTAAGTGCGCTATCATATGCTCTTTTTGCCACGGGCTTGATAAATTTGGCTAGAACAATGAGACCGCCACTCTCATTGGATAGTCAAAATTTACGGGATTGGTAAATTTGACTAGAACAATGAGAACGCCACTCTCAATGAAGAGTTCAAATTTCTACAATTACTTCAAGAAATGATTTAGTCAAACAGTTTGGAGACCGTAGACCAAAGAATTAGACCGATCTTGCTGATCTTCGATGGCCACTCTACTCGTGTTGACATCGATTTAATAACAAAACCGATGGTCGAACGAATTGTTATCCTGAAATTGCCTCCTCTCCTCCTCACTCAAGCCACTGCAACTGCGTCATATTGCAGCTTTTGAATCACTGAAGGGTACTTGGAATGTGAAGCTGGTGAAATGACATGGATTGAACCCAGAAAAGAAAATTATAAAGAAATCGTTTGCAGTCATGATAAAAGAGGTTTGAAAGAAGGCAAACCCAATCTTGATTCAGAACGGATTTAGGAAGGCTTGAATCTACCCCATCGATAACACAGTTGTTCCCAAAGAAAAGTTTGATCCTCTACCTTTCCAGAGATGTGAAAACCATCCTAATAATGACATGCATGTAACGGCCGAGACCAGTTTTGACAATGACAATAATATGGACATTGAGGCCAGTATTGATAATGTCAGTGATAGTGTCAGAGTGTTGGACCAGAACGCAATACCAGTATCCGTCATCTTCTAGAGGGCTACCCTCGAGGTTTCATTTGAAGAAACAATGCTGTCAACATTAAAGCAAAATAAAAATACTCAAGATGCGTCTAAACCAAAGAACCGAGTTGCCAACGGAGCAGAAGGAATAATTTGAAACAAAGTAATAGAAAGGCTGCAAGAAATGGAAGAGAGGAACTCAACGAAAGTCAAGACTGGAAAGAAAAAAGACTGGATACGACTTACAAAGAAAAATACTAACCAAAGATTATGCAGGAGTCAGACACTGATGAAGATGAAGCCATTGATAACATGTGTGAAGCAAGATGAATCTGATGCATCTCTGGATGGAATAATTGACGAAATGGAAAAAAGAATCTCAGGAAACTCGAGAAATGGATCGGCAAATGACAGATATGAAAGAAACCCGTCAAGCATTATGTTGGTCAGGTTTTTCCCAAAGATCTTAACATTCAAGAGGACGAAGCACAAATAAAGTTTGCCAGAAAAAGTTTCTATATAGTCTAAGATCTATTTGAAGTTTCCTTTGGTTGATGATATCGGCCATATCTTAAATACCGTCATCGTTAAGCTACTTCCAAAATCTAAGTTCTGTAGGCGCGGTGAAATAACATTTGCAGTGTCATTTTCAGGATCTTATATTCAATAAGATAATCGGGTTTATAACGTTTTTTAGAATAATGATTTTTTAATTTTGTAAGTAGCGTTCTGAAGGTTTTTTTTTAATACGAACAAGGTTCTTACCCCAATTTAAAGGTATTGCAATATAATGGAGAATATTCACCTTGTGCCGCACTTTCCCCAACCCCTCCGGGTAAGTGCGGCCTTTCGTCACCACATTTTTTTTATATATTTTTTGAGAGATTGTGTTGATTAAAAATATTTAGTTCATATTCATATCTTAGCAAGTTGTTGTGATTTAAAATTTATTAATTTAACTAAAGCATAAATTGAAGAATTTTCAACAAAGGTAAGAAAGGTCTACAAAAATGATTTAAATGTTAATGGTGAACGATGGTATTCTTTTTTAAGGTACAGTTGGGAAAATATATACCTTTAGCTAATTGTGTCAGAACTAGTTTACATTAAAAATAATATAGAACCACCATATAGGGGGAACGCCTGTCTTCATTTACATTCAGGGGACGTTCTGGAGGCATTAAAATTTGAAGAAATTAAACTTAAATTACGAAAAAGGTATTATGACCTACGCATTTTTGTAAAATATATACAGCATTGTCTATTGTTATATCGGTAATATAGTTCTTTAAAATATTGTCTTGCATTTTATTTATAAAGGGCCCCGTAGAATTTGAGAGCTTAATTGGTTTGCTTAGGCCACTCTTTTCCTCACGTGATAATGTGTATATTGTTGAATGTCCGATCCCAGTAATTTTTTAAGACATTTCAACTATTTTTGCAATACCAATCCTACTTTTTCTTATTAACTTTTTACGTAATGAGGACATAAAAAAGGTACGTTTAAAACCCAATTATACTAGCAGTCAAGTAAACCTTGTTTAAAATATTATGTAAGTATTATATCTGTGTATAATTATGAAAAATATAATTAGTTCAATATTTTTCCATTTCTACTGTCGCGTCGCACGCCTATGTCAAATTATTCAAAGGAAATGCCGGCTGTCAATCGATTTTTGATTTATTGCTGTTTACAGTGACATCTAACATCGTATAGATTTTCCACTAAAACACGCAGTGAAATTTCCAAGAACGAAGAACAATACCAGAGTAAAAATAATATCGAGTAGAGTCACTCAGCAAAATCGTTTTGATGTTTTTACATCAAACGCAAGAGCCGCCGCTTACCTGCAGCCGCGAGCAGTCTGTTCTGTCGGGCTCAACCTTTCCTCGGATATTATTTGATAGATGATACAACGCGACGCGACAGTACATAATTTTAGGGCGTTTGCACACTCACTGTCCCTCGTAGCAGAACCACCGCAGGTCACGAAACAGATTGATCCGGATTAGCTTCGATGCCAAACGCTGTCTTCTCTGAATATTTTGTTTAGCTGTTCGGACTGACGTTATAAATATTGGAACTGCTTATTAAGCAAATTACGTTACTTTTTTTGCATTAATTATACAGAAGTTGGAAAGGTACCTAAGTATTCTGACGAGACATTTTCTAATATAAATACAAAATCTTCTTTTTCGCTTTAAAAAAATAATGTATGTCAGGAGTGAAAACTTCAGCAATGCTGCACTAATATTATGAAATACAATTTTTTTCTTCATTCTATATTAACAAATTACTTACGTTACTCTCATAAAATCGGCAAAAACCGCTGCCTAATTCATCGATCCTAGCCAATTGAATTGATTGAGCGTTAAATAGCCGAGCGTAGACAGCTTTTAGCGTTAATGCGTGACGGCTTTGAACTTTAATGTGTGATGGCTCAATCTTATTCATGTGTGCTGAACGCACCTAAAGAAGTTTTCACTTCTCAAATAATGTCTTTCTTAACTCCCGCATCAACTTTCTGTTGTTCATTTTCAACTTCTTTTTTACACATCATCAGCTACTTTTAGGTAATAAAATCTCATCACAGATCCATAACATTTACGTAACACAAAGACAAGATATGCTTCTTCATTTGTGGGCTAGTGGCTTAAAGTTAATATCAAATTTAAAATTTAAAAGCGTTAAATTATTTGGAACACCGCGACTTGTTTTAAATTATGTAGGTATAAACCAGAAATGGAAATATAAAACGGTATTTTTATATGCGTGTAACTTTTCACTTTATTTGGAACTACTTTTTCCGATATGTACTTAACAATTTTAAAGGATTAGAATATCGAGAAAATATTCAATGCAAATTTTCTTCTTGGCGCTTTAATTGGTTATTGTAAATTTTTAGCTACAGTTTGAACATTTAAGTTACTTTAACACTCCATAGTACTTTCCAGTTTTTCGGCTTTGCAATTTTCAGTGGCTCCCTTGGCGTCGCACATTAGTGGCAGGTGGCAGGCGGTGACGTAGTTTATTTTATTCTGTGTTTATATAAACTAAACCGGTAATTCGGGTCATTTTCTTACACAGTCTAGACCACTGAATTACCGCTTGTCGCCTTATTTTTATAGAGGCATGCACTCTTCTACATCTGAATTAATTTCAGCCGCCTCATGCCTCATGGTGTATTTTTCTAACTCAGACCAAAGACAATTCACAGTTATAATTGTCTTTGCTCAGACTTAAACTTCCAAAGCCCTTGTTTTTAAATCAAACACATATGTAAACAAACCAAAAAACACATCACTTTTCCTACCTGAATTTTGGAGTTTTCTTGCGGAAAATATTAGTTGTTTGACTTTTATTTTATACCAGTGTGTGTGGTTTTTCGCCAGCTATTTTATTGTGAAATTAATTCTTGAATCAGTTTCCTGCTTATTACGATAAATGGCTTAAAACCATAGTGTTATTGTTAAAACATTCCTTTATTGTACTTCAACAATGAGCTTAAGGTATGCAGGCAGTAATAATAAACAGAATGCAAAAAAACATTGATGGAGCGGATTTTGACTTGAAATATCTTTGTTTCTTTAAGCTTTAGTGTAGTGGACTTTCATTTTCTTCTCTTTTGAGTTGTATGCTTTTTTCAAATTTATATTCATGGAGAACAATAAATTGAAATTTAAATGTTGTGCCACTAAACTCTACAGCTATTATATTTGTGTGGGCTGTTACAATCTTGTGCACCAGAGTTGTCTTAACAGAGACTTTAAGTCTAAAATTAAACTTGACCAGCAAAAAATACTATGTTCTAGAAATTGCATGAATGTAGAAGAGAAAGATAAATTAGGTACGATTTTGGATGAACTTGAGAATTTAAAACAAATTAACCACAACTTATTATTAAATTCAAATATTGGAAAAATGGAACACATTTTAAGTGAAAAAGATGCTACAATTTCTAGTTTATATGAATGTATTGAAGAGTTAAAATTGAAAATGGAGAGCCTAAAATCTGAAAACCAGAAGCAACGTCGGAGGACTCATGACCTTGAAGGTGTAGCTCTGGCAGCAGAATAAAGTCTGGTAGATGAACTAGAAACGAAATCGAGTGAGGTCATCGTACTCAAAACCAATATTAATGAGTTGGAGGAGCAGATCACAGCATTTAAAACTGAACTTCTTTTCAAGTGCAGTGATATCTCTGATTTGAAGAGGGAGATTGAAACCTGAATGCTTTAAATAGAAACATGGTCTCATCTATCCGTGTTTTGGAAATGAATAATTGGTCTTATACCAACGAAATCACTGACCTTAAGAATGAGGTTTGCAGATTGTCTACTGGGCCAACCCAAACTACCCCTCCTACAAAGAGTGTTTTACAAAATGCCTCGAAACCTTCACGGCATGTGCCATCCCTAGGTGAGGAGTTACAAATGGTTGCTTGTCCGAGCTCTGATCGTTACCCGAAAGGCAGACTACGTAATTGTGAACTGGACACTAGGAGAAAGGTCACAATTTGTGGGGATTCTAGTGCAAGAGGATACTCTCGGATTCTTTCCAACAACCTTAAATCAGTTACCGCCACATCTGGGTTTGTGTTTAGTGGATGTTCTTCGGTACAACTAACAAGGTGTGTTGCTCATCTGGGTGTTGATCACAACGAGGATGATACTTTTGTTATTTGTATAAATCTTTGTTTTACTGTTCTTTCTAATTTTGAATTGGCCCAGATGTTGTCCTTGGGAAAGTTTACTAATCTAATTTTTTTGATAAAATGTGATTTTCGTAAATGTTCAGTGAGTAGTATAAGAATTATAACTGATTTTAAAATTAACTTTAGGTATTCCGTCCATTCAATGTTACGTCTGCTAGCTTTTTATATTGATTCTAATAGAGTGATGTCAAAAAATGTTGTAATGAGAGGTATGCATACTCAAACTGACAAGAGTTGGCAATTTGATAATTCCAATTCTAATGCTTGTTCAAATGACAGTCCTTTTTTAAGTCAGAGCAGGGAAAATCTGTTGCAGCCCTAGCTCAATCAACCTTAAATAATTTTAATTGCCAATCCCTTGTTTTAAATTTCCAATCTATTAGAAATAAAACTGGTGAACTTGAAGCTTATTTGGAAAGCATAGATTATCCTGAGATAATTTTCCTTACCGAGCATTGGCTTCGGGCCGATGAGCCAATTTTTATTTCAAACTATTCCCTAGTATCCATATTCTGTAGGTTAAATTGTAACAATGGAGGTACTATGATAATGTGTAGACAGGATTTTCAAAGTTTGTCTGATTTTAGAAATGTTGCTAAGTATGGTTTTATTTGTGACGAACTAGATTTTGAAATTTATATGGCTCATTCGACAAAGTTAAAGTTGTTTTTATTGTGTGCCTATCGATCACCTAATGCCGATGTTAACGTATTTATTTCTAAACTGGAAACTATATTATCAAGTCTTCCTCCTCATGCTTCAGTGATACTGGCGGGTGATTTTAATATTAATTTTCTTGACAAGAACTCGAACTCTTGTAAATCTCTAGGTCATTTGTTACATTCATTAGGTATTACGGTGCACATTGACCAACCAACTAGAATAAGTAGCCACTCTACCACTCTTTTGGACTACTTCTGCACTAATTTCAATCCTGAAAATGTTCTATGTCTGGTGGAAGATGCAGCACTATCAGATCATTGTGCAGTTGTGTCAAAGTTTAACCTAGACGCTAGTTTTGCAAAGAGAGCAAAACACTTCAAGGGACGTTTACTAACAAGAAGTAATTTTTCCACGTTTAGGCAGCTTTTAGACACGTATGATTGGGGTAGCTGTGGTGATGGATCTGTTTCACTCAGTTCTTTCCATTGTCAGCTGCAGCAAATATGCGAGAGTACTTTTCCACTTGTAAATATAAAACCTAGGAAAAAAAGTAAGCCTTGGTTAACTAAAGGGATTAAAGTATCAGCCAGAAATATGAGGTGCCTACATTCTATGAAGGCCTTTTATATTCACAATGAATTTTTTCTATCCTACTTTTACAGATACCGCAGCATTTATCGAAGTACTATTAAACTTGCCAAACAAATGTTTTATAATAACCGCATAAATTTGGCTTCTAGTAAGCCGAAACAAATATGGAAAATCGTAAATAATTTCAGAGGCACTGGTTCTTCACATTCATTGCAATCATGTTTAAAATCCAATGATTTAAATGCCTATTACTGCTCGATTAGCGACAAACTTGCTAACAATCTTACAAAAGTTCCAGTGGATCCACTTCATTGGCTTAATGGAAGGGCCATTGCTGGGAGCTTTTACTTTCGTCCTGTTACTCCGGAGGAACTTATGAGTGGGATGACATTTCTGTAAACGTGTTTTTAAATTTACCTCATTCTGTTTTTACCACCCTGGCTGAGGCCATTAACAACTCCTTTGAAGAAGGAAGTTTCCCATCGACATTAAAAAGAGCCTCTGTTATTCCTCTCTTCAAGGGAGCAGACAGGGAAGTGCCATCTCACTATAGGCCTATTTCTTTTCTGCCAACACTTACAAAGATAGTTGTAAAACTTATGAAGGATAGAATGCTACAGTTTCTTAAGGGCCATAATATTCTTTGTGCTTCGCAATTCGGCTTTCTGGCATCTAAAAATACTAGTGACGCTATTTCTCGAGTGCTTGAGAAGCTGTATCTTAGCCTTAATGATGGGGATTGTGCTTCTGCGGTGTTTTGTGATATATCTAAAGCCTTTGATTGTATCGATCATGGTATTTTACTTGGAAAGTTGGGTGTGTATGGCTTTAGAGGGAAATATCTCCAGTGGTTCAAATCTTATCTTGAGGGAAGATCTCAGGCCGTTTATTTTCAAAACACCAAATCTAACTTGATGAACATTAAGTCCGGTGTTCCACAAGGTTCTGTGTTAGGCCCTCTATTTTTTTGCTTTATGTCAATAACTTGCCTGGTGTACTGAGATACGGGTTCTTGTACAGCATTTGCCGATGATACAACAGTCTTGTGGCATCATAAGGATCCTGTCACTTTGAAGCAAATGATAGATGATGACCTTGGGAGTGTTAAACTTTGGTGTGATGCTAGTGCCTTGACATTTAATATTGCAAAGACAGGTATTCTAAATGTTAGAGGAAATATTGAGAACATTGCTATAGGAAACACTAAAATTGAACATTTGGATGAGTGTAAATTTTTGGGAGTTTGTATTGACAGCAGGTTGAAGTTTGAGTCTCACATAAGTAATCTCTGCTCTAAGGTTTCTTCGGGTTGTTATGCTGTGAGAACTGTGAGAATTGAGTTTGGTGCTATGGTTGCAAGAAGTGTATATTTTGCATTGGTTGAATCGCACCTAAGGTATGGGATTTGCTTCTGGGACTCATGTTCAACAACGCTCTTTAATTAGCTTTTTGTGCTACAGAAAAGAGCAGTGCGTTGTATCTATAACCTGGCTACTAGAGACTCCTGTTACCCATATTTTGTCAGTGGTGGCATTTTGACACTAGCGTGTATTCTCATCATGGAAACGGTCCGCGTTATGTATAGGAAACATAGCACCACCATCTTTGCACCAAATACTAACCATACCCGAAGTTCTCACCAACTCAGTTTACCAATCCCTCATTCAGCTTTAACTAAAAGGTTTGTCATTTACAATAGTGGAAAACTTTTCAATCTTTTGCCACTCAGAATCAGGCACCTTCAAAATTACAAAAGGTTTAGAGCTGGTGTTAAAAAGTTACTTCTGTCCCATGCATTTTATCAGGTTGATGATTACCTGAATTGTTCATTTTATCATTTATTTTTATTTTTAGCCATACATAATTTTATTAAGCATTTTAAGTTATAGATTTTGGCAATTTTAATATGTTTCAATGCCTACTTAAACCAATGTATTTTGACCTCCTACATGTTAGTATGTTCAAATTTTGTCTTTTGTCTATATGTATATAAACTTTTTGACTATTGTATCGTTATATTTAGATCCGCTTTGTCAATAATTATATGGTTATGATAATAAAGCATATTTTGACTTTGACTTTGATAAAGGTAAATATCGAGTTTTTTTTTATTTTCTGAACTTATATAAAATACGTACCTAATCTACCTGTCAGCTTTTAATGCGACAGTTCCATATTAGTTGGCACGTTCCTTATGTTAATATCAGTATTTCCAGCAATATTTATATTTTTTACGTAAAAAATAAATCTAGAAGTAATTTAGACCTCTCTATTATAGTATAACGGCCAACTTGGACAACTGAATGAACTACATAAGGCCCATAAGGGAACCAGGCAAAATGCCAACAATAAATCAGAAGTGACTTATTTGGCAATACCACTTCGCCAACACAAAGATACGGTCTTGATATTAGTTTTGAGCCCAAACTTGCCCCAATAACTTCGCTTTCTTGATATAAATCTTTTATGGGTTGGTTAGTCCTATATAGTTAGTATATACATAACAATTTAGGTATCGGTTTTTGATAATAATAGATTAAAGTTCGTTTTAAAATTAGAGAAAGTAATAAAGGGTTAATTTCACAACCTTGTTTCGGCTGTTACGTAGGCATAGTACCTGCTTTTCATTTCATAAAAACATTAGTGCTCACGCATCTGCTTATAATATCCTTTATATTGGAGTGTAGATGACTTAAGAAAGACATATCAGTGTTTAGTTATCTTTTAGTAAGAAGTGAAATACTTAGGCTAACGCCTTTGATTTTGTTGCTATAAAAAGAGTTAGTAAAGCTGCTCTGTCTATAAATGAAAAAGGTTATTATTCTTAAAGTTCCTAAACACCAAAAACGGGTCAATGGCCGGTAAAATACAATATTCGCCATCCTTTTCTATAACATGACAGACACAGTTCATCCAAATGCCACTGGCGATGGCGTTTACTTCAATTACTGTCCTTATATTTCCTAGTACGAAATCACTGTTAGTTGGCGATTGATTATATTTTCTAACACCATATCATCTCAATCGGATTAAATACGCAGTAATAGGGGGGAAGCCGCAAAATAGTATGACCATGTGCTTCGCCTAATTTATCAATGACATAAACTTTTGCAAAGTTCTTTTTTTTAATAGCTTCCAATAACACTTTTTGTCGCCTTTTGAGGAATTTCCATATTTTTGCTCTCCATGAATTTTGGAATTATGTCCTTTTTATTACTGCTATTGGGAACTTTGCTATGAATGCATTGTCCATTACAATAACGGAATTTGGGGGAATATTCGGCAGCAATTGTTCGGTAAACCACGTTTCAAATAGACTGGCGAGCAGGTCTTCATGATAATCACCCGAAGTGTGCTTTATATTTTTGGCAGACAATAATAAAGCATTGGGTACAAAGCCCTTATTACTTCTTGCATGCAGTATAATCACTCGTTTGCCGCGAGAACAAGGCCTGTTTAATTTGCAATTGCTGCTATCATCGACCCAACCATACTCAACTACGTTATTTCTTCATTTTGGGTATGCCTTGGGTTAGTTTTTGTTAGATTTTGTTGGTTGCGCCCTCGTAGCGAACAAAGCGAGCGGAGGGCCACGCGTGAAGTGAAATATTGTAATACTTCTGAAACAGTCGCGTCGGGAACACTTTTAGACTGGTGCAACCTTATAGAACTGTTTTATTCATTTGAATAATAATCCAGGTAATATTTGAGTTCTGTATTCACCTTTAGAGAGATTATGTACGATCGTTACGTTACATAGCTTATATTCTTATTAACTATGTACATTAATTATTACTTAAGATTCTCGCTATGATTATCATTATATTATGTTGTATAATACTGCTTATACTAATTAATGCCGATTGTCCCTCAGTCTTCTAATCTCCTATATCTATCGAGTTCATGTAGGTTCAAGACTAGTATATATTATTATAATAACAGTGCAAGGTCGTCAAAGTTAAGTCATCCTTGCTGTCTGCGTTTGGTAGCGCGTTCGTTGAATTGAAACAATAATATTACGTGTACCAGGTAATATAAATAACCTTCGCTTAAACCTCGAACCGGACGGGTTACCTTCACTGATCTAATTTCTGAAATACGGAGTGTTTTCTTGATACCCCACACCTCCCCTCTTTTGGGAATGTTCCTTATTTTTGTTTTGGCATAAATGAGGACATTCGATTAAACCTAATTGTATTTCACTTGACTGGGCAAGGGTTTTCTTTTATTATGCAAAAAAAAAATATTATCTAAGTTACAACTGCGGTTGTTTTTTTTTTGCTTGGCAAATGCAAAGAATAATTAAAAATCTAATAAATATTTACATGCAAAAAATACATATACATTAAAGTAGAAGGAAAATTACGTTATGCGTAGTTCCCATATACCTATGTTAAATATAATGTACATTGAGTTATATGTTATTCTAATGCACTGCACTCGCGTAAGTGTTCTTCGGCACAGTTTAAAATTAATTTACAAAAATAATTGAATAAAAATATGGAAATTGAGTTTACAGATTTGCAAACGGTTGGATTCTATTTTTATGTACAGTTTGCTTTTTTCCCGTTGCGTCTTGTATCGTGCAATTTACTCCCTCTATATTCGTTATGGAGAAAGGACCTTTGTACCAAGGATTAAATTTTGTTTGGTTATCGTTGTTTAATACAATTAGATCAGCTGGTTTAAGCTGTAATTGATTACCTTTTTTTATCGTAGGTCAGTTTCCGCAACTCTTTAGCTTTTGCAATATACTGCTGAGCGCGAATATTTGTCGCTTGTATCAGGTGTCGAACTTCCTGATAATAAGCGCCTGTGTCGTATACAGGGTCAACTTTGTCTTTGTCAACTTCTCAAGCAATTCCGCCTCTCGCGCGAAAACTAGTTCAAATGGAGTATAATTGTGATATGCACTGGGCGTAGTGTTATAGCAGAAACTGTAGTATTTGATTAGTTCGTCCCAGTCGGTTTTATACATATACACATACGTACATATTCATTAAGGACTTTGTGATTTCGTTCACATCCTCCAATGGTTTGACTATGATATGCTGTCGATAATTTGTGATTTATGTTTAATAATTTTGTCAATTGTTGCCTCATTCCTGTACTCTGTACCCATATCCTTTCTAATTTCTCTCATTGGTCCATATGTAAGTATGAATTCGTCCATTATTGCTTTTGCAACTGTCTTTGCTTCTTTATTTGGTACTGGTACTATTTTTACGTATTTTGTTAACTCGCATTGGATCGTAACTGTGTATTGGTTGTTTTGCAATGTTTTCTGGAATCGTATCAATGCATACGATGTCGAAAGCTCTCTGTGGAGTAGGTGTAATAATCATGGGTTCCACATGAGTTACTTTCTTTTTATTTAATTGGCATTTATAACACAATTTCTTACGTAGTTCGCTACGTCTTTTGACATTCGTTTCCAACGATATTTAGTTCTTAATTTTTTAAGAAGTTTCTTTTGTCCACAATGTCCTCCCGTAAGTGGATCATCGTGAAATTGTCTAATTAAGTTTGTTTTCTCGCTCGAGATAACAATTGGATCCCTATATAAGATTCCTACTTCGTGTGCGGAATATATTGACCCTGAAGTGTTGGAAGAAGACATAGAAGGAACCGAATCAAAGGAAGATACGCAAACAGATTTCAAAATGGCTATGACAAACGCCGAATTTTTCAATTTAGCAAGCAAAATTTTTCCAACTGAATTCGATGGCGCACCCGATAAACTACAGACCGTGATTAACGCTCTTATACTTCTACAGGGGAACTCAGAAAACCACGAAGCCAATGCGGTAGCCTATGTAAAGACAAGATTAATTGGAAAGGCCAGAGACCTGATAGAAGCAAGCGACACTTTAACCTGAATAGTAGACAAACTTAGAGCAGGAATTAGGATAGAAAGCTCGCAAACAACCAGTGCAAAGCTGTTCAGCCTCAATGAAGGCAATAAAGACAAATCCAGGTTTGCTTCAGAGATGGAAGACCTAGCACAAAGGTTAAAGAGAGCATACATCCACGAAGGAGTCCCGGTAGCAATAGCCGAAACCTACGCTACAAACGCAACAGGTAAGGCCCTAATAACAAATTCAACCTCAGATAAGGCTAAATTGGTCATGGAAGCCGGAACATTCAACAACTGTCAAGATGCATTATCAAAATTCTTAAACGTAAATGACGAGACATCAGTAACTTCAGTGCTATATACAAGGCCATTTTACCCAACCAAATGGTGTGGCACATTTAGAGGTGGCAATAGAGGTAACTATCGAAGTAATTATCGCCCAAACAATGCACAGTACGATAATTGGAGAGTCACAACAACAGAACTGATCGTGCCTACAGAGGCAAAGCTAATCGTTATGCAAATGGAGCCAGGGGTAACCAGCAGTATAGGCCTGGAGAAAACAACCGATACGTAAGGCAGCTGACAATAGAAGATAACCGGGAAAACTCCGAGACCCTCAGCAAGGTGCAGCCAGGGGGTCGTAAATATCTTTAACTTGGACCTCACGCTTTCGAACTTTGTATCTATCAACTCAGAAATGACTGGAAACAACACAATTGTATTTCTTATAGACACAGGCGCTGGTATATCACTATTCAAAAGAGGAAAAATAAACCCGCTACAGGTTATAAACAAAGCTGAAGTCTGCAAAATAAAAGGAGTCACAGATGGTGCGGCAGCATCAACCAGGTACTACAAAGACAAAACTTTACTTCAGAGAACATCAAGTAGTCCACAAATTTCATATAGTCAACGACGATTTTCTTATTCCCGCAGATGGAATCCTAGGTAGAGACTTTATAGTAAAAAATCAATGTCACCTAGATTATGCCAACTGGATGATGGCCGTAAAAACCGGAAATCGGTTTATAAACGTTAACATCAACTCAGGCCCAGCAGATGACCTCCTTACAATTCCTCCAAGATGTGAAATAATAAGAAAAATAAAAAACCTGAAACGCCTAAAAGGAAGTTCGGTAATCTTAAACAAAGAGATAACACCAGGTGTTTTTATAGCGCCCTCAATCGTTTCTGAAGAAAGTCCTTTTGTCAGAATTTTAAACACAACGCTCGATAGTGTTACAATAAAAAGCAAAGAAATAGAAACAGAAAGTCTAGACAACTATCATATTTACAGCATACATAATACAGAATCAGTAAAATCGAGAATCAGTTCTTCAGCAAGACCTAAACAAACAGATACCAGACTTAGCCAAAAATGAAACAATTGCGCTATGTAAAGAATTTTCCGACATATTTGCCCTAAGTGCGGATAAATTACAAAACAAATAACTTCTATAAACAAACACTAAAATTGACAGACCAAAATCCTGTGTACATCAAGAACTATAGAATACCGCATGATCAAAAAGACGAAATAAATAATTAAGTTCAAAAAATGCTAAAAGACAAAATTATTGAACCATCGACAGCAGAATACAAGAGCCCGATATTACTGGTTCCTAAGAAATCGCTAATCGGAAAGAAAGCATGGAGACTTTGCGTAGATTTTAGGGTTAGTGTACGCAACTGGTCGCAACTACATGATAGGGGTACAATCGATTGTTGATATAAATCGTTGCATAAACTGTACACGGGCCGTAGGACTATAAGGACAGTTGTTGATGATGTAAACGAAAGCGCTATATGGATCAAATGTGTCCAGTGTCCAGTATGCCATATGCCATAGAGAAGCAGGGTGAATATTGTATTTTACCGGCCACTGAACCCTATTATTCTAACTTCAAATTCGCAAACAAATAGTGAATTTTGACTTTTAAATATATTCACAGGGAAGCGGGTAGGTAAGTGTTTTCTTATCATCATTCTATATAATACCAAAGAATATTCTACTACGATTAGAATATTCTTTGATAATACTGATTTTTAAAAATGGGTCTAGGTGGGTACATGAAAATTATTGGGATTTTTTTTTAAATAATAATTTAAATGCTGCGTCGTTATGCCGGTCTTAATAGTTTTATGCTGTTATAATTGGTTTTGTATACACAAAATTTAAAATAATTAATTCCGTAAATCGTGCGTAAAATACTCATTTTACGCACTCTTTAAGACTCGTCAAATATACCATTTTTATGCAGTGGGTAAAATAATTTATTTTACACACTAGAGTGTAAAGTAATTTTTTACGCACTAGTGCGTAAAGTAATTTAATATTATTTTTATTTTTGCATATTTTTCGGTAGTAGAAATTTTTATATGCTACTCATGTGTAAAGTGTCCTTTTTTCGCCTAGCCTCATGCGACAATATTCCCATTCATAAAAAAATATATGTGCCTCACCTTTATAAGCACACAACTGACACAACTTCTGTGATATTAGGAATTGAATTTTTATTATATTTTTAAAGCTTCTTTAGCAACTTTAGCTCCCGGTTTCGACACTTTTTTTTCTTCTTTTTTTGCTCTTTTTTTCGCGGAAAACCGCGTTTCTCTAACTTTTTTCTTATTTCGTTTTATAATACTCTTATTAACTTTCCGAACAGTATTTTACGGTTTTTTATGAATCTTTTTTCTTATTTCATTTTATAATACTTTGATTAACTTTCCGAACAAATTTTTCCTTTTTTTTATTATTAATTTTTTTTTCTTCTGTCAGTCTGTTCGTTACTCTGGGGTGACATCGGCAAAAAGTGGAATTAGCGTAGGGGTGCCACAAGCCACAAGGCTCTATCTTAGCCCCATTATTATTTTTGATATATATAAATGACCTTCCAATGTCCAAATTTACACTTTTTGCCGATGACACAACGGTGTGTGTCAGTGCGAATACTCTGGAAGCATCAATCGAAGGATCTGTGATTGCCCAGGAAAGAGCCTTGAGATGGTTTTGTAACAATGGACTATTGCTTAGCAGGGATAAAACGATGAGGATGGTATTTTCTATGAGGAGCTTGGAGGAAGTGAATTTAGATGCCTAGAGCACTAAGTTCCTGGGAGTGCATGTTGACCAACGATCGCTATGGGATAGTCATGTTCGCTCGGTTGTATAAAAACTGGCAGGAAGCGTATATCTTCTGCGTGGCCTAGCTGACAATGTTTCCTTGGGAGAAGCTTACTTCGCCATATTTCATTCCCATATTTCGTATGCCACTCTTGTCTGGGGCCATTCTTCTAGCACTGATCAACTTTTTGGTCTACAGAGGAGGGCCATTCCATTCTTGGCAGATTTGGGGTTCAGGGAGGATTGTAGGCGTGCCTTTATAGATCTGGATATACTCACCCTTCCAACCATTTACATCATGCAAAGCCTGCTATACATAAAATCCAACCGGCACCTCTACAGAGCTCACGAAAATGTTCACCAGTACGAGACGCGCAATAGAGGCAATGTTGTGCCAGACTTCTGGCGTCTGAGGAGGTGTCAGAGCGGGCCTGGATACTGGGCAATTAAATTTTTTAATAAATTACCAGAGCAGATAAAAAATATCCAATTCAAAAAAAAGTTCGTGACATCACTGCTAAGAACGCATTTTTCAATGTTGATGAATTTTTTAATTACAATTTTAATGTGTAAGTAGTATGGAGTCCATTTTTATACCTATATATGTAGAGTTTGTATTCTAGAATTATTGTAACACAATTTTATGTTTTGTTTATATTTTAAATTGTGTAATTGGCATTTTGTTTTATATTAAATAACTCATTCTTTATATAACTACTTGACGTGTGTGAACAATGAAAATTGTAATAACATGAATAAAGAATTTGAATTTGAATTCTTATTTGGTTTTATAATACTTTTCTGAACTTTCTGAACAATCTTTTACGTTTTTTTTTTTTATTATTTTTTCCCTTATTTCCTTTTATAATAGTTTTATTAACTTCCGAACATTTTTTACGTTTTTCCAATTTTTTCCCATTTTTTGAGAAATCTTTTTTCATAAAGCTTATTTTTCTTCCAATATTTGCCATCTCCGACCACGTAGCTGAACTTCTTCGCCTTTTTTCGGCAAAAACCGCGTTTCTCTAACTTTGTTTTTATTAATTATTTTTCTTATTTCGTTTTATACCATGTTTATTAACTTTCCGAACAATTTTTTACCTGTTTTTCAAATATTTCTATTTCTTGGAAAATTTTTGGGTATCCGCGGAGGTGAGGGGTATAATTCCCTCCTTCCCCACTCCCACTGATAACCCCGTGGTACGGAGTCATCGCTTGTCAGATTTTCGATCCGAGGCTCCGTTGCAGAGATATCGGCAAAAAACGGTTTTTCTCGCAAAATCCCCACTTAAATTAGAGCCCCAATCCCGCCCATATAGTCAAAGGTAGCCCGAGTCGTCCAAGATCCTCATTGTAAAATGAAGATCTTGGGGTAATCCGGCTACATGTCCTAAAAGTTTCAACCCTCTAGCTATACTGCAATATGCTTAATTAAAGGGGCGTTTCGCTTTGATACGCATTTTTTCTGACTTTACCTTCGCCAAAGAAGTTGTAAACGCTTAATTTTTAGTAACACGTTTTATTTCGCCAATACACCTTCGCCAGTACAGTTATCATAATTACATAACGCCATGAGTCGACTCTGCTATCGTACAATAACTATATCTACGCCTTATTTCAGTTATTTCTAATCTATCTATATACTCCGTATTATATAACACCAATTCGATTCTACTGCTGCGCCATTCGTTTTCCAGGGTTGTCACGTCCTCGCCTATTTTAACGTCGCACGTCGCCTCTCCAAAATTTGCTTGTTACATTCGGCCATCCTGCAACAATTAATGCCCTCATTAATTTAACTCGCCAGTAAATCAACCAGATCTTATCGATATCTGCATTCGCCATAACACCAAATCGCCTACCCTAAAGGTTTCGCCTGTGGTTGCAACCTTACGCCTTTTATCGAATATCACCTTTATATTACGCCTTTGGCAGGTTCTCACTCGCCTTTTGCTATCTCAATAAGAAGTTTGGACCTTAAATCGCCATAGCTCTCGCCTTTCGCCAACAGAGCATTCGCCATTTGCACCTCTCCAGTTAAACTCACTTGAATGCACCTTTCAACCTGACCATTCGCTCTTTGCAGCTCTCCAGTCAGACTTACTTGCATGCACCTTTCAACCTAACCTTTTGCCCTCGGTGTTTTACACCTCGCCTCGCCAAAAAGTCAGCAAACGCCTTGCTCGTAAACGCCAGCCCGTGCCAGCAGTTGGAAATAGTACGCCTTGGATACCCAAAATTCGCCAAACGCCTCTCTCAATTTGAGAATCGCCTCAGAAGACCGCAAAGTCTTCGTCGCCTTCGCCTGCGCATGATCCTGGACTTCCTTGCCCCTCCAATTCCACAATATCGGTTGATGGACGCCGATATTTGTCAAAAGAGGAAAGAAAGCCAGTATACAAGTCGCCAGGGGAAGAGCAACCAAATGCCCTCACATTCGCCTGTAGATCGAGAGGTAGACCGTCAATCAGACACGAAAGCGCCTTTGTGCCTGAAAGCCCACACCTTTCGATCAACGCCATTTTATCATGATAATAATGGGTCATGGTTTCGCCGTCCAATTTAACCCTCGCTATCATCTCCTTGAGCAGCTGAGCAAAGCCATGCACTCTAGGAAACGCCTTCCTAAGAGCCGCCTTCCAGTCTTCCCAGGAGAGGTCATATTCATCGAGCCGATTAAACCAGCCCCTTGCTGCGCCTTGCAATTTCGCCTGCATAAAATACGCTCTCTCATAGTTCGACCATTCATGAATCTCGCCCAACTGATCAATTTTGCTCAACCACCTGACTACTTACAGTCCCGGCTGTCAGGATTGAAAGGGTCAATAATGTCGCCGCTTGCCCTTGCCCTTGACCCCATACAGCCCGAACTGCAAGCGGAGTCCGCCCTATCGCTTCAAGCATGCTCTACTACCGCCTGAGGAACGCGCTCACCTGATTTTTCGCCCTTCTTGTTGCCCTTGGTACCGCCAGTACCAACGGCCGCCCTTTGTTTCGTCGCCTTTACCATTTCGGCCGCCTTTTGCTTCGCCACCCTTGCCATTTCGGCCGCCACAATCTGCTGGATACTAGTTGCCAAACCGCCTTTCAACAGCTTATGTACCATGGAGACTGTTTCGTCTTCCATCGCCAAATCGCCTTCGCCGTGGTCACCGTCGCTCAATTCCAACTCGTAATCGAGCTCTAACTCGTCACTTCTGCCTTCCTCCATAGGAAATCACTTGAAAAACGCCTTTTAAACACCAATGCCAATAAACACAGTTGAAATACGCCACAATTTTTACAATAATCACTAATTAATTAGCACACACTTCTTTATTATTATCGTGAATATCTGAAAAATCGCCAAATGTCAATCCACTGTCAAGGATAGCAACAAACGCCCGCCTTTTGTTATGAGTTTTTATGATATCGCCACTCACACAAAAAAAAAGAAGAAGATGCCACTGCGATTTAACTCGCCGAAATCGCGTATTTGACCGTTCTCCACAACAAATAATACAATACCTAGGTTATCCCACTTCTGATCTGTAAACGCTTAATTTTTAGTAACACGTTTTATTTCGCCAATACACCTTCGCCAGTACAGTTATCATAATTACATAACGCCATGAGTCGACTCTGCTATCGTACAATAACTATATCTACGCCTTATTTCAGTTATTTCTAATCTATCTATATACTCCGTATTATATAACACCAATTCGATTCTACTGTTGCGCCGTTCGTTTTCCAGGGTTGTCACGTCCTCGCCTATTTGAACGTCGCACGCCGCCTCTCCAAAATTTGCTTGTTACAAAGTTTTACTCCAAAAAATATTTCTGTTAATTTTTATATACAAATTAATTTGAAAGTATGAATAAAAGTTTCAGCTGTAGTCTGTAGATGTTGATAGACAAAAAAAATTTTGTTTGTAGCTGTATGCAGCGTGATTTTATAAAAAAAGTATTTTATAAATGCTTATGTTGTTTTTGGGTGGGCACCTGGGTGGGCACTCTACATTTTAGGGGAGGCCACGTGCCTATCCAAGCCCTCCCTTGGCGCCGCCACTGAAAACCGACCCGAAAAGTGCGCGTAAAGACGCTTCGCCGAAATTTAAGACTATAATAATTATTATTATTAATACTGTTTTAAGCATGTTTCTCTGTTGAGTCGCGGCAGACCAAAAATTTATTCTTTATTGGTTTGCTGTTGAAATTTGTATTTTTTTGTGTTATTTATTAAAAAGTTGTATTATTCTGGGGGGGGGGGGGCAATTGTTCCCTTTGCCCCCCCCCCTGGATACGCCACTGCTCAGTTTTATGCTATTCCCATTTGATTTTTGTATGTACTATAATTATCTAAAATATGCATCTCACTGATCTGATCTTTAGTTATATATTAATCTGCTACAACAATATTATGGATGTCACTGAAGTTTGCTTCAGATTCAGATTCATTTCTGACCCCAGATTAACATTTTCACAGTCGTCCAAATGAATATTGAATTAGTAAGTAATAATTAGAGAGAACAAAAACGTAGGGTATCGAAAACGTGATTTTAGTTAAATTTTGATTAAAACTAGTCATTTCGTTTGAAATAAATGATAGATAAAAGTACGTACCCTATTCGATTATACCGGCACCCTTTCAAAAGTTAATAATATTTTTTAAATTTCACTTGTGTCCCTGAAGAAATTTTGTTGTGGAAGTGACAGAGAACATCGCATTGCCACGCTTGGTTAATTGCAACCCCTAGTTAATAACTCTGCGAGTCCGGGAAAATTAGGCTGAATATTTGAAAATATATATAAAAAATGTGCTTTTATATGTTTCACTAAAATTTTGATGTGGAAGTAACGAGGAGCATCTCATTGATACGCAGGTGTAATTGCAACCCCCAATTAACTCTGATAGTCCGGGAAAATTAGACTGAATAATTAAAAAATTTATAAAAAATGTGCTTTTATATGTTTCACTTAAGTTTTGATGTGGAAGTGACAAAGAGCATCTCATTGATGCACAGGTGTAATTGTAACTCCTGTTAACTCTGATAGTGCGGGAAAATTAGATTGAATAATTAAAAAATATATAAAAAATTTGCTTTTATATGTTTCACTACAATTTTGATGTGGAAGTGACAAGGAGCATCTCACATTTTTTATATAATTTTCAAATATTCAGTCTAATTTTCCCGGACTATCAGAGTTAACTGGGGGGTTACAATTACACCTGCGTATCAATGAGATACTCCTTGTCACTTCCACATCAATATTTGAGTGAAACATAAAAAAGCACATTTTTTATATATTTTTTAAATACTCAGTCTAATTTTCCCGGACTATCAGAGCTAAATGGGGGATGCAATTACACCTGCGTATCAATGAGATGCTCCTTGTCACTTCCACATCAAAATTTTAGTGAAACATATAAAAGCACATTTTTTATATATTTTTTCAAATATTCAGTCTAATTTTTCCGGAGTAGTTAACTGGGGGTTGCAATTAACCAAGCGTGGCAATGAGATATTCTCTGTCACTTCCACATCAAAATTTCTTCAGGGAAACAAGTGAATTTTAAAAAATATTATTGACTTTTGAAAGGGTGCCGGTATAATCGAATCTATCGTTTATTTCAAATGAAATGCCTAGTTTTAATAAAAATTTAACTAAAAACACGATAATCTACATTTTTATTCTCTCTAATTATTATTTACTAATTCATTATTCATTTGGACGACTGAAAAAATGTAAATCTGGGGTCAAAAATCAATCAAAACTGAAGCTAATTTCAGTGACATTATTATCGAACCTGTCTAAAAGTTAATTTGAATTTCGGTCTGTACTTTCTAAAACACCTCGTAATATGGATGGAAATCAGAAAGATCTTATTAATTGAATTAAATAGTACAAAATATACTAATTGTAAGTTATAAGGCCTTAAGCAAGCATATTAGGTATTAACGATGCTGTAAATCGCAATAAATTGCTTGACTTAATAAAGCTTTGCCGTTTCACACGTCATGCCAATAAAAGCATTGGCTGCAAGCCAATATATTATACATTTCTAAATAAGATACCTAAGAGAGGATTATGTTTGTTTATGAACTTTAATATCCGTGAACTTGCAAATTACGTACAGTATAATCGTTGAATAATAATACTAGGGACAATTAGTACACTGCTTTTAGATGTTCCAAAATAATTTAATTAGATATTTTTGTCTACATATGTTTCGGCTTGATGAGGCCTTTATCAAGAGTAGTTGTATACTAAAATCTAAAATTTTACAACCCTACTAAACCGCCTGATGGTATTTTGTTTTTATTGCACTGTCAATTATGCAGGTGTCTGTTTTTTGTGACTTTTGGATCTCTAGGTACGCTACTCCAAAAGGATCAGCCTTTTGTTTTTGTTTCCGTATGTAAAAGTTTGACATTATTCGTATCTATAAAATGGTTATATTCTATACAATGTTTTACTAAGCCAGAGTTTTTAATATTATGTAAAATCGATTTTTTGTGTTCTTTAATCCTAATATTTAAGTTTCGACCAGTTTGTCCTACGTATACAGCTTCACAGTTCACACAATTTATTTTGTAAACAAACAACATCATAATCATATTCAAACAAACAATCTAAGCAGTGTACTAATTATCCCTAGAATTATTACGTACAGTATATTCGTTCGTTATTGTTCTGGAAATCAGGGAATTCGATTAGATGGCAATGCTTAAAAAAGCAAAAACATAACCGTGAAGTTAGGTGGAACAATTAATGTGCGCATAACGTCATAGTTGTTGAATCTGAATTTAGGTATGCATGCATTATTTTCCATTTAGGTTCTGAATATTTTATTAATTACTGGAATGAAATGTCAATGTGTCACAACAATACACATCTAATACAAAACAGAAAAAATAATATGAATAACACATTAAAAAATGTGGATATTGGACATATACAGTCTTATTGCAATTTTTAGTATTTTAAAAGTAAGGTCGGATCCAGATTTTGCCTAACAGTCAGGCAAATTTATTATTTGTTATGATGAAGCCCAAAAGAAAATAATCAGTGGCAAGAAAATAAATGTTATGTTTTTAAATATTTCAAATTATCTATTTCGAACTAGGAAAAAATGTGTAGATGCAGCAACGCCGCTGGTTCTTCTATTCTCATTTATGTTCATAAAATAGAATTATAAATAAATAATATAAAATTCTGTCAGTGTATTTCGAAAAAAATAATTCCGAAGGAAAATCAATACCTATAAATATTTGTGAATATTGAGGGTGCAAAAATATTAATAACACAATACTACCAAAATTAAACTAAATAATATAAGAAGCTTGTTTATATCAATAATGTAATCCAAACTTACCTGGCTAACGTAAATAAAATGAACTGCTAGGAAGAACAAAAACAACTGGCGAACACCACCGCAAAAAAAAACAAATGTACACCCTTATAAATACTTTAAAAATTAGACGTTTCTAACATAACTATTGTTCTCAAAAGAGAGGCGCGAAAAAATGCGTACCGACGAAGCGACACGCGTGACGCGACGCGTGCGAATCAATTCATTCGCGGACGATCAAGCAGGATCGCCAGTCAGAATTTCAGACGTTGGTCTATTGGTGCCCCGTCGAGCCGGCATGGTGAACTTTTCAGTTTTGTCGCTCAATCGATTTCGCCAGGGTTCCTGAAAGGTACTCACAATTATTGAGCCAATATGTATTAAGGTGGCGATCAAAAAAATTGCAATCAATTTCGATATATTTCACTAGATTTAGAAAAATAATATCCTAACAGGACACATAATTGCAGAATTAAAAACCCTATCATGATTGTTTTTAGTTTTACTACAACACAGTTTTATCAGACAAATTGTTGCCTATTATTACTCCACAGTTGTAGACTCTTTGAAAAAGGCCGCTTCGGCTCTGGCTCCAGGGCGTGAATAGCACAAGTGATAGTTTAATTACCCTAACGAAGCTGAAGAATCTAAAACAACTAGAACATGCTCGACGTTTCGAGGCATACTTCTATCCCGGTTGTCAAAAACGAAAAATCTAAAAATGAAAATGTTTACTAAATGCAAAAAAAACAGTAAAAAGCTCTTCCGCTTGGTCAAATTTTGAACCGACTTTGACAAGAATAATGTCACATCGTTTGATTACTGGTAAGTGTGATTGTAATTGTTGCGTTTTGGAATAACTCCATCCTTATTTATCAAACATTAATCAGGTGACACAGAAAATTACCAACAAAAATGAACGTCGACTACTAATTGGATCTCACTAAATAGCGCAAAAAATACAGTACCTAAATGCGGCATTCCGATGGATCTAAGAAACTTATGCTTAATGTGGTGTTATTTTCAAAACAATTTAGGATCTTGAATTAAGGCAATTCAAAAAGCTTCCGAAGCCATATAAGTTCCACAAAGCACAGTATAAAACCTAGAACATCCATGCAAACAAAGGAACGGACCTCGAATTTAGAAGGAATATATCCTTCCCCGGAGCAAAACTCGAATTACACAAAATACTCTACATTATTTAAGGGAAGTAATATGCAAAATATACGCCCTAAAGGAACATATTACTTTAGAAACTATTTACCGGTAATTTATTGAAGAATCACCAGAAATTAAGATCACAAAAAGTTATTCTTTATATTTGGGAATTAAGAAAATGAGCTTTAGCTTCAAAAAGCAGTATAGGATAGAAAATATTGATTGGAAATGCCTGGAATCAGATTGAAGATAATTTTATTTTTAAATAAATATCAAGTTGCTAAAATAGACTACATAATAAACCGGTGTTTGTGGATGAGGCAAGAATTTTTAGTAAAAGTCGGGATAGAAGAATGTGGCAAAATGACGGAAGGTAGAGGGGTCGCTCAGCAAGATTTACACTTCAACACGTCGACCACAATTGATCTTTTGTGTACACCCTTCTATTTTACACGAAAATTCCTATCTCTTTCGAGAATCTCAGAATATTTTGAGGGTTCAGCTTTTGTAGATCTCCAGGTACCAGAAGGGGATTTTCGAGATACCTCAGCCTTCGGCGAGTCAGTGCCTGATATTCGTAGAGTAAGTGCTCTGACATTTCAGCCATAGTTTGGCAGATTCTGCATTGTTCGTCAGTGGTTTTCCCCATTTTCTTGAGGTGGCCATGTCCAGTGAGAAGGTCTACGACCAGTTTTATCTACTTTTTTTGTAGCCTGAGGAGCTTTTTTGTGCAGTTAGGCGAGTGAGAGATGAGTCTTTTGGCCTGTTCCTGCCTAGATACATTCGCCCAATGTGTCTCTTTCCGCCTTTTTTCCCAATTTCTGAGTTGTCATTACGTGTCTTCTAGTGATGCCACAGAATGGTGCAAGCCCGCAAAAGGCAGTCTGTACACAATTCCGTGCGAGCTGGTCAGCGGCTTCGTTGCCTTCCACACTCTCGTGCTCACATTAGGGTGAGTCTGTTTCCGTTTGTCAGTTGATCTGCAGCCATCCGACAATCTCACACTAGCGGAAGTTGATTCTGCTAGATGCTAGCGCTTTTAAGGCCGCTTGACTATAGACAGTAGATCTAACATTGTATATGTTGGTCGCATCAAAGGAGTGATTTTAATTGTGTGTTTGGTACCGTTGTGGTTGTGGAAAACTGTATGTTTTTTTATTGGTGAAATAGATCTTGGATGCAGTGTATTTTCCTGGAAAAACGCCAAAAACGATATAATCGAACCCGTCGTTATTTATTTTTCACCAATTTACTACAATCTTTAACAATGAAAACGAGATAGGAAAAAACTTAAGGAATTGTCTCCTTGTCAGTTGGTCTTGATAGGCTGGACTAGCGAGAAATAAATACATACGAATTTAATTTAACTAAACATTTTTGTGCCTATTTATTTTAGGGTCTTATAAATTTTATTTTATTATCGAAATGGCCAAACTGAATTTATTATATGAGTTTATTGAATGCAGATTTGCAGTAGTAGAGCACAGGTCCGGACTTCGTAGTAATTTAGGCTTCAGAACTGACTGAACAATCCCCAGTAGCACACCACATTGGCCCAATATTGTATCTATATTGGTGAAATATTGCAAGTCGGCCCAATATTGGCAATTTCTAGCCAATATTGGTAATATATATAGAAAATGTACTTTTTCGCTATATTTTTATATAATGTTTATCCAATATTGAACCAACATTGAAAACACATATTTGGCAGGAACTTTTATTTATATTTATATGTAATATTTAACCAATATTGGTAATTTCTAGCCAATATTGGTAATATATAGAAAAATGTACCTTTTCCCTATATTTTTATATAATGTTTATCCAATATTGAACCAACATTGAAAAAACATATTTGGCAGGAACTTTTATTTATATTTATATGCAATATTTAACCAATATTGGTAATTTCTAGCCAATATTGGTAGTATATAGAAAATGTACCTTTTCCCTATATTTTTATATAATATTTATCCAATATTGAACCAACCTTGAAAAAACATATTGGGCAGGAACTTTTATTTTTATTTATATGTAATATTTAACCAATATTGGTAATATATAAGATATGTAGCTTTTTTCTATATTTGTATAGAATATTTTTCCAATATTATCCCAATATTCGTTAAAAAATACTCAGTCATCCGAAAACCAGATTTGAAATCAAATAAAAAATTGCGCTTAATGTATTATTTTAATAGATATGTATATCAAATAAGAGACTATACGGAGATACCCGCTCAATTAAATTTATTTAATTACCTAATTGAATTTATTTCGTTAGGTACCTGGTATTATATTTTTAAAATATTCTAATAGATATAAATAAACA